>SNQJ01S0171545.1:18114-31458 GCA_010110895.2 Picea sitchensis
TGAGTGCTAAGTGGACTATTCAAATCATGAGAATTATTGGTCAGTTGAGACTAATACTCATGAATATGGGTCATAGATTAATGACTTACACTACGCAGTTAATCCCGAAAATAATATCTAGAAAAAAATTGTTTGACTAATGTCATATGTTGAGATGCCCCATTGTCCACATACCATGCATTCCTTGGAATCATGATGGTAGAAAGGCAAGATACCAACGATAAATCATTTTCGAACTTGGAAACAAATGTGTTCATTTGAGTTTCTATAGATGTTTCTGCATGCTTCTGTTGTTGCTTCCCTTTAGCCTTCTTCTTATCTGGACAATGTTTTTCATAATGATAATGTTTATGAAAACTGAAGCACTTGATTTTACTCAAGTCCTTTTTTGGATTTGAGGTTGAATCCTGACTCTTTCCCTTACTCTTGTTGGGTCCTTTACCTATGCCCCTATTTCTCTTCACCATCCCTCTTGTCAGTCTTTGAATCCATCTGAGTCTCTTCCTTTATACAATCATCCCAAAGCCTCTAAAAGAAAGAAGTTTTTCTCGAGCACAAATATCTTTGACAAATGGTTCCCATGAAGCTAGGAATCTATTCAGTGCCATGTTCACTAACTCTGCATCTTTAACCTTCTCCCCAACTGCTACAAGTTGATTATGAATCTGTGTGATCTTCGTAAGGTAATTAGTGATTGTGTTTGATTTAGTTATCACTATGTATCTATGTTTGTTCCACAATATAATCTTCATGTTTATGTTCTGACTCTAGTAGAGACTAACCAGGGCATCGAACATATCCTTCGTTGTATTGTTCTCAGACACATGATGGATCAAATGATTCTTTATGGCATCCAAGATAATCTACTTGGCCTTCACTTCTCTCTTGTTGTGAGCTACAGACACTTTACTTCACCTGAAAATATGTAGGTGGAGTAGCAATGATCTTGACAATATCCCAAAAATCATTATCTTCTATTAAGAGTGTAACCTTCACCTTCCATGATAAGAAATTTGAACCACCATCCAATCTGTCCTCAAACCTGGGGTTAGAAATGTTTTGGATATGTAGGTGGAGTAGCAACGTTCTTAACATATCCCATAAATCATTATCTTCTGGTAAGAGTGTAACCCTCAACTTCCATGATTCGTGGCACCATCCAATCTGTCCTCAAACCTGGGGTTAGCAATGTTTTGGATATGTAGGTGGAGTAGCCACGTTCTTAACAATATCCCATAAATCATTATCTCCTGGTAAGAGTGTAACCCTCAACTTCCATGATTCGAGGCACCATCCAATATGTCCTCAAACCTTAGGTTAGTTGATGACATCTCTAAGAGACACTGGACAAACTCCCAAATCTGAAAATAAAACTTTAAAACCCTCTCACTACTCGCATTTTTCATCATCAGAGGAAAAATGACATGAAACCACTTCAACAGGTGCTCAAAGTTCACCTTCTACAATTAATAGTACAATAGGTAGAATGTTTTTGTTTATGTCCATGGATATTATTAATATAATGTGGTCATTTCACAAAAGGCCCCTCCACTTCTGCAATAGGAGGCCATTAGTGCATGGTTATGCAAATGATATAATAATGTTGGTGGTGATTGTGATTGTGCAGAGAGTGGTCCTATTTTTCAAACTCTTCCATGAGCTTCACAACGCAATGAATCCTCTCCTTCTTCCAGTGATGAAACTAAATCTGGTCGTCTTAATATCATACGGCATGAAGACATTGCTAAAGTTGAGGGAAAAGATGTGGTCGAACTCGATAAGCTTATAGAACACATATCTGAGCTTTTGAAACTGAGAGAGGAGGTGGATACCACTCTTTCATATCCATTTGACAATAAATGTGAATTATATTATAATTAGAATGTGAATTATATTATTAGATAGCATTATTATGATTGTGAGATGTTTGATTTGAATATATTTCATTTCTTACATTTTCTCAAGGAAAGCTTCGATATAAAAAAGCATTGATTCCCAACAATTTCTCTTGGCCCGATGTTTCAGGCTTGCAAAAATTAAAGGAGATATTGTCAATGGGAACTGACTTGAAGGAATTAAAGGAGTTATTGTCATCGAGATTAGAGTTTGGTTTTGTGTTGGTGCGTATTAATCCTCACTTAGAATTTCACAACTTGCAATTAAAACTAAAATTCCATAATACTTATATTAAATTTTAAATTTGCTCTTATTTTTTATGGTGTTCACCAAGAGATTATATTTGGACCAGTATTATTAAAAGATTGAAAGAAAGCCCCAAATAAATGTAGGATGTAATCATAAAAGCAACAACATTGATCATTGAAGGCACAATCATGTGTTGTACTCAGATTGACTCCTCCCCTTGGAAAAGGTAAGTACTCAATACTCCATGGTTTATATTATTTACCACGTTGTGTATATAGTACAGGTGTGTTGTCAAAGTCAAATGCACACAAATCCCATGGTTAATACCCAAAGATAGGAAATAAGTGTTTTCATGAAACTTCATTGTTTGATTGCAGCTTCTTCTTAGTGTCAAAAAACAAAGGGTATTTGAATGACATTAGACAGAAGTTAAATGTCAATTACATGCAAATTAATATCAAAATCAGTTTTCATGTTTTAACTGCTATCGAGTGGAAGTGCAGGTCCCATTTGTCAAAAACATATCCTACAGATGTTGGTAAATATATTGTCAAGTTAATTGATTTAATTTTAAAATTTATTATTAATATTATATTATTATGAATAACTTTAAATATGGATATGATGTTGAATATTGTTGCAACATTTGGAATCAACGAGTTGGTTAAAAAGGTTCTTGGTCTTTTGGAAATTGAAAGTAAGTGAAATTTTGTCACGGTTATCCTCCATGGTTTCGGAGGGATATGGCAGACCACCCTCGTAGATGCGGTCTTTTCACAAGTTAGAGAATGTAGAAATTCTCATATTCAACTATTTGTAAATATAGATTCTAAAACCAATATAATAAAGCAACAAAAAGACATTAAAATATTTTATGAGACCCAAAGAGCATGTTCCATATATTAGAGAGTATCAGTATGGACAACAAGAAATGGACCTGTGTTAAGGAAAGTCTAATGCTTCGATTACATCGATAATGTTTTGGACGAAGAGGTGCTTAAAATTCTTTTGTGACAGGATATCATTACAACAAAGAAGGTCAGGTTCCTTCTTACTCCACCTTACGATAGAGTGAATATTGCATGTACAATACCCAAAAACTATAAGATGAAGGGAATTCAACATGGAGATATAATGCTCATTTTTATAACTCTTCATCTTTGAATGGTTGGATTATTATATTCCCTTCCAACTAACCTTCAAATTTGATTAAGTCCCCACTCCCTATTTCCACAATCCCACAAAAGACTTTTTCACAGTTTGTTTCATGTATTTTAAGCTCGTATTTATTCTCTGTGGTGGCTTTTAATACTAATATGATGATGCACAGGTACCTAAAATCCATGGTTGTTGCAACTACCTCTGGTTTTTAATTAGCTAGGGCCACACTTTTCTTCTCTCATTCTACTTCAGCGCCCATTTATGTTCGCTTAGGATTCTGTAATCTGGCATCGATTATCTCATTTTCTTCCTCAAGAGGAACCCATCTTCAATCCTCCTATTTTATGCATTTTAGTTTGCAACTATCCAGGACCATTAAAACCAAGGTTGTTAAGATCCACAGAGAACCTAAAGAGACCTAGGCTATTACCAATGATAATGGAGAGCCCTCTGGAGTTTCCATTGATTTGAGAGGTTTGATTACCTTTTCCCAATAAAAATTAGTTTAAATGGATCAATGATTTGTACATGACCATTGTTTGTTTTTTAATTATTCATCGATTATCTCATTTTCTTCCTCAAGAGGAACCCATCTTCAATCCTCCTATTTTATGCATTTTAGTTTGCAACTATCCAGGACCATTAAAACCAAGGTTGTTAAGATCCACAGAGAACCTAAAGAGACCTAGGCTATTACCAATGATAATGGAGAGCCCTCTGTAGTTTCCATTTATTTGAGAGAGGTTTGATTACCTTTTCCCAATAAAAATTAGTTTAAATGGATCAATGATTTGTACATGACCATTGTTTGTTTTTTAATTATTCAGTTATTGCACAGAATATATCGTTGTTATTAAAAGTGGGTGTTGAGGATATTTCGTTTTATGGGGGTAAACATTAGCTTTAGAGAGATATTAGATAGCTCAACTACATTTACACTCTACTTTTAGTCTGATTGACAGAAGATACATGAATGTGTGTTCTAATGGTGATAGGCCTTCCTTTTGTCATAGGGAGTCAACAACAAGGGATTATAATGGAATCCCTTACTATGATTTTTTATGCACTTCATAATATTTCATAGATATGTTAGACTTTGGTGTGTGTGTGTGTAATTAGAAATGAAACTCTAACTATGGATGCATCTGCTTCTACACCCATAGTATTTCACGATCCGCTAACCCTTTTGATATATATATTATTGGGGGCAAGCCTATTTTGAGAAGGAAGTCTATTTTGGGAGAAACCCTATTTTTGGGAAGAAATACTTAATTTTAGAGCACGTGCAACAAGTCGAAGAAATAAACATGCAAGAAGAAAAGCAACATGGCGCAGTAAAAAGTAAAATCCCAAACCGTGATAGGGTTAGGGTTTATCATTTTAAATGCTTATAGGCCTATAAAGTAGTATAAATAAATAAGGACTCAGAGGTCCGTTGAGGGGATAGAGGGATATAGGAGAGACATAGAGGATATATATAGATATAGAAAAGGATGTCAGTTGATGATTGAGAGTTAATTGATTGGAAATCTATTGATTGTACTAAGTCTTGTAGAAGAGTCGAATGAGTTAGTATTTTGAGGGTTAGTTCATAGGTTGAGGAGCCTCGTGTGATCTAGTCAACCTCATAGGAGGGTACTTACCTCATTTTGATTGTATTACTGAAGATGTAATGCATGTCGCATAATATTTCAAGAAAATGAATAAAAGAGAAGAGAAGCCATATTTTTCTGGACGTAGTCTCCGTGGAGGGGTGAACCATGGTAAACCTTATGTTATGTGTGAATGTTAATGAATGATTTACTTTCTATTGATTATTAGCTCAAGAATGGATGGTTAAATATTATATCAACATGCATGTATAGGTTTAAATATGAATACATCATAGAAGTAGATGAATGACTAAGAAAGATAGTGCATAAGGAAGAAAGAACTCCTACCACAATCCTCACTGATTCCTAGACCGCAAACACCGAAAGCATTGCGTACCCCCATAAAAGCTATCTCCTGATGAGGATCAAGTTGTGCAACTACGTGCAATGATTGCCTCTCAGTTTACCGAGGACCAATAGTTTTGAGGGTTTGTTGGAAACATGTTGATCACAACTGGCCATCCCAAAAAGAAGAACTTAACCAACAAATGGTTATGTTATCGGTTGGAACTTCACATGATTGAGTGGACGAGATTCATGGAAGAAACTCGCAGAGGATGCGAAAGTATAGAAGGAAATGTTCGTGCCATGGAATCCAACGTAAGGTGTAAATTGAAAGATGGTTGAAAACAAAGGAACTTCAGTTTCTGGTTAGAAGGACAATAGAAACCCTAAGTTAAAACCACGCAAATATCTCAACAAATACATGTTTAGCTACTTGCATGAGGTATTTTTCATGATTTCCTCGTGATTTGCTTGCGTGAGTGATTAATATTGAGGCTAAAGGACAACCACCCCAAATCGAATCAAACAAATTGAAGCAATCTTATGGAGATCATGCAGCTACAATGAGTTGATAATAAATTTACGCATAGTAGATTTATGGTTAGACAAGATTTCTTACAGGCTTATCAATCAATCTCCCATGCGATACCGTGGAAGTCCCACATAGTAGCAGAAGGCTGAATTTTAAAGGGAACTAGAGGTAGGTACATTAGATCGCTAGTATACTTCAATCAAGATTTTATTGTATGACAATGGTGTGATCACCATAGAATCGCATTTACCTTAAACTTCCTTGTGTGCATGGGGAAAGAGGGGAAGCACTAACATGAGGTTGAGATATGTACAGGGAGATGAATACGGGAAAGAGGAATGCACACCCACAGTACAATATTGCGCAGTACAACAATGTGCAGCCACAATACAACAACGTACAACCACAAAATAACCCCACGTAGTATAATTAGGTACCTCAATAAAACACACCACGAGGAGATCGAGGTGGAGATAGAGGTGGAGGATGAGGCAAAGGTGGATTTGGACGAGGCAGAGGACCATTAGTGTGGCATAAATTCCAACAAACATGACATTCAAGGATTGTCTACTTCCACCAACGACATGTATGTAATTTTGCGTAGTAGACCATGACACGTGTAAGACTATCCTACACTATTGGGAAAGATCCAGAAAAAAGGAATTAGAAACTAAATGTCCAATGGATTTTTGCAAAATCTAGGGATGATGGAGAAACATCAATATAGTCACCGATGAGGATCCAAGACAAGAGCTGATGCAACAAAACAAGATCCAAATCAACACAAATGGGTTAAGAAGAATACTGAGACACATAAGTAGTTTGATGCACAAAAATTAATGGAAACATTCAAGGAGGAAAGAGAGGAATTTATCAAGAAAAAGTTTGCATCTACATCAGTCACGCAGAAAACTCATAATCCACCAATGTACAAAATGCCATCTTCAATGGACCATACCAAGAAAGGACAACCCCTAGAGCAAGTAAGTACCATAAAATCCTTTATGCAATCCTCTAAGGTTAATCTATTGAATGATCCATCATTAGTTAAGGTTTTACAAAATCTACTAGAAATATGCAACAACATAGGTAAAAGGGAAGTTAGAGAAGAAAACAATCAATCATTTCCATACAAGAAGAACAGCTGACAAGGGAATTCAAACTAAATGCTAACATAGGAGATTCCAAATATGGGAGATATTATACTATATTTAGGTTTTGAAGTAAATGTATTGCCTAAAAATACCATTACAGCAATGCATGGGGGAACCTACATTAGGCTATTCACCGCCCATTTGAAACTAGCAAATCAATACAAAGTGCTACCAATTGGAAGACATAAAGGTGTGACAATAGACTTGGATGAGCGCGCACTATGGCATTTTTGAAGTGATAGAGATAGTAGATGGCACAACACTCTACCTTAACATTACTTGATTGATTTCATGATTTGATAACCGCTATAATCAACCCGATACAAGAAAAATGAATTCTGAATTAGGGGCGAATATAGAGTCATTAACTATTGGACCCTTCAAAAGAGAAATATTTTAGAGGTCAATTTGTTTAAACTGGAGGAAATAACCATTTTACAAAACCACCCCAGCATGAGAAGAGGTGATTATTAACCCAACCGTAAGCAGATGGGGTACCTAACCGAGAAGAATTATATCATGTTCTTCTGAATCAGACATTGTTTTGGAGAATTGGCAACAACGATTAGACGAAGTTTCCACAAGGAGGTGCATAAGAATAGACCACGCAAAGAATAATGGGTTGGTACAGAGATAAGGGAACCTCCCGCTTCCATGGGCTAAAATGACTTAGAGGAATACTTGACAAAATATGAGGAGGAAGTGTTATAAAATCAAAGGCTCATAGCCCCAGATATTTCACTCGAGGAAACACATGCAAGATGGTGGGGTACACAAAGAAACAATTCAGACTAATAGGTATCAGTTTAAAAGGCTACTACACATTAGATTTGGCATAGAATAGGGGAGAAATAAAATTCATAGGTATGATGGACATGGAACATTAGTTGAACACTTGGAAAAGTGGAGAACGTAATGGAGGATGACACCACTAGAGGAATGGCTCATCACTCTTCATCCATACATTGAAGGATCCTGTGGAACCGGGTACAACATAGACCGTGAGATGTGTAGAGGCACCACGGAATGGATAGGATTACAACAAAATTTTGTGGTAACCTTTTCATTTGAACATGAGAACCCTAACATTGATTCAACACTAAAATTGATATGGGGAGTGATATTTGTTGATGAACCGAAAGTTGAAATCATACCGCATCAACTAACGTATTTAATAAATCAAAGAGTTACTTCTCTCATGTTATCAGTCAAAGAGGAAGCACCATGAAGATGATATGAACAACATTTCAGATTACAAAAGATTGAAGGAAAGAGAGGTGGAAGGTCCATCTTTAGAGTCAGAGCCATTTGTTGCACCAATCAAAGTTGAGAAAGTCAACATTGGGATGAAGGACAATCCTAAAATGGCGCATTGAGACTCACTGATGAGAAAATATTAGAAAGAATAATACGACAGTGAATACATTTGCTACGTTTCCAACAAATTTTACGTAGACGCAAAGTTGGGCTTAACAAGGGAGCCAGGGTGGAGATGAAGATAACCTCAAACTCGAGGTATGACCTATCGAAAAGACCCTATTATTACCTAATCCAAAGCAAGCGTTTAAAGGAAAGAAGAAATTGACCAACGTTGAAGTCGGCATTATAGAACCAAAGTGAGGAATTTGAATGACTGCGCCCCATGGTAGCTGAAGAAAAGAATCATGGGGATAAGGATTGTATATTTGAGGAAAATCAATGATGTTTTGCTTACATGACCCTTTCCCCAAATTCCCTACGGATGAAGTCTTAGAAAATGTGGAGGTCAGGATGCATATTCATTCACGTACGGGATTCTGGGATACCTGCTAGATCAAAATATTCAGAGGACAGTATAAGACTACTTCCTTTTGCTGAAGGGTAATGGGATCCTACCAATACAATACCATTCCTTAGATCGAGAATGAACTATTAGCCATCTCTTTCAAGATTAGTCATATCTCTTTTAAGGAGTTCATACATCAGCTTCTAGAAGTATATATGGATGATCGATTCATAGTCTCTTTGAAGGACCATGTATGTTAAGACTAATGTTGGAAAGATGAAAGTATGTATAATTATTGCCATCAATGAATTCATTTTTGGTACACCTTTGGGATATTGTTGGGACATATAGTGTAAAAACAAGGCTTCATTGGTTGACCTCGGCCAAGACTGCGCTGTGAATTTACTTCACCACCAAAGCCTGCTGCAACCAGTTAAGAGAAAGATTTCAGACATAGAGTTGTTACAGAAATCATAAAGGGTATGCACAGACATGCACCAATGGAAAAAATTCATAAGAAGGACACCGTGATTAGTGGAATGAGAATTCATCGCTAGGATTGGATAATCTAAAGGAAAATATGGTGGAAACACCTATGTTAGTATTTCCAGATCGGGCAAAGACATTTTTATGTGCATGTAGATGCATCACCTATAGCACTTGGAGAAATTCTCGCGCAACCAGGACCATGGGATTTGGACCATCCTATAACATTAGCAAGAAGAAAATCAGTCATGATCGGGAGAAGAATTACAAGACTCAATAAAAAGAGAAGGCTCCATCCAAAATGCATATGCACTTCGAATTCAAGCACTATTTATTGGTGTAAACACTTTAAAATGCCGCACCATTATGCTCAAATATCTAGGCCAACAAGCTGCTAGGGGACTAGATAGATGTTATTATTCCAAGAATTTAATTTTGAAGTGATTGTCAAACCAAGAAGCTTCTATCAGTGTGACCAGATCACCTATCATGGGAAGATAACTAACTTGGAAGACAACTTGATGCATGTGCTTATATATTTTTAGTACATGTAGTTGATTAATACTTTGTTGATATTATTGACTACTTAAGTACATAGGTTGCAATTCATGTGATCTTAGTGCATCATGCTAAAAGAAAACTTATAGTCGAAGGTCGTGAAACTATCAAACTCATTCCGTGTCATTTATACAAGAGATGGGCGATAGAATTTTTGAGAAGTTGTGTATTAAGACATGAACAATCCGGGATCTTAAAGTAAGTAAAATCTCATGAAGGTATAGCCGAGGACATTATGTTATAAATATGTTGCTACAAAAAGGTATTATGCGGTAAGATTATGGTGGCCAACGACCCATAAAGATGCCAAGGAATATTACAGTGGATGTATGTCGAGGGTTGGCAAACCTAATTAGAAGGGATGATGCCCCTAAGACCACAAGTAACCTCGCAAGTATTCGAAAAATGGCAATAAATTTTGTTGGACCTATTAATCCACCAAGAAATGGTCATGAGCGATATATCATTACATTGAATACTAAACAAGATGTTTGGCAACACCTACCTAAAGATTGTACTGTAGAGATAAAAACACACTTCTTATTTTAGCAATTGATCACCATATTTGGATGCCCCTAGATTCTATGAGTGATCAAGGTACTAATTTTATTAATAATACCACTGTGGCTATGGTTGAGGAGTTTTAAGTCTATCACCGTAAGAGTACACCATATCATCCTCAAGCAAATGGAATAGTATAAGCCTTCTCAATAAGATTTTAGAAAATGCATTGACTAAGATCTACAATGTTAATAGGAACGATTGGGACCTAAAAATACCATCGGCATTCAAGGGCTTATAGGACCACATGGTAAGAAGTTGAAAAGGATAGACACCATCTTTATTTGGTATGGACAAAGGTAGATTTTAACCTTTGTACAATATTTAATGCAAACAAATTTTCTAAAAGAAAGGTAAATATACAATGGCAAATACAAACATTACACATGTATTTTTCCCATGGAAACCCAAACCGGGAAAATCACTATATCTTCTATATTCATTCATAGTGATACATTGTTTTACAATATAATATACATATAAGATCCAACAAAATCCAAAACTTAACCTAATGTTCCTAATTAGTCAACAACCCTAATTCCTAAACCGTAAATAGAAAACCATCGAAGAAACCATGTGTCAAAAATTGTCCAACAATGGACATGAAAATCGAGGGCGACATGAAAATGAGGCAAAATGTGATGCATTTCCCCGAGAAAACTCTCAAGAATCGCTTCAAACCCCTGCAGTAACAATACAAAATCTAAAACTCGTGTAAATAATATAAAATATACCCAACATTCTCCTACTTATTTTTTTCTTTTCAAGGCCAGGGGTTACAGAATATATAGTCAACAATCTAGGCTAGCAATGCCCATGGATCCTCTTACACCAAGAGGCTCTTTATATGCTCATGATATTTTTAATGAAATCGCGAACATTTTCAAATTTTTCATCTTGCATACGCTCTATCATTTCTTTTCTTTCAACCATGTTTATACAAAGTGATATTGAATAAAAATATGCTTTGTCTATGAATGATAAGTCGGTTCTTTGCCAGAAAAATCGCACTTTGACCTGCCACACTCCATCTCCTACAAACCTTTGTTGTACCAACCTGCTAATAATCAACACACCTCAGAATCATACTACTCTTTACTTGCATGAGTGGTTGCCATGTATTCAACTTCAGTAATTGAAAGTGCTAACATGTGCCTCTCTGCCTTTTCTCATCCAACTTATTTCTCTCCAAACAAGTTAAACACATACCTCCCACTTGTAGATCTCCTACGATCCATATCTCCAACCTAGTCTACATCCACAAAGCCATGTATATCTAACACTCTGTCCAATCCCAATCTTCCTTGGTAGCACAATCCATAGCTAGTAGTGCCACACAAATACCTGAAAACCCTTTTTATTGTTGTCCAATGCTCCTTCCCTGGTTTTGACATATACCTGCTCAAAATTCCCACTGCATGTGCAATGTCTGGTCTAGTACAGACCATTGCATACATCAAACTTCCAACTGCACTTGCATATGGAACATGAGACATGTCCTCCTCCTCTTCATGTGTTTTAGGACACTAATCCGCAAATAACTTTACACCAACGGGAATAGGAACCTTGATCAGTTTACATTCCTACATATTAAACCTCTGTAATATTGTCTCAACATATTTTCTCTGATTTAACCAGAGTTTCCTCTTTTTTCGATATCTTTTAATTTCCATGCCCAAAATGAAATTTGAAGCACCGAGATCCTTCATGTCAAATTTAGAGGAAAACTGAGTTTTCACATCCTGGATAATCTCATTGTTGTTTCCTATCAGCAACATGTCATCCACATAAAAGACCAAATAAATCAAATCATCACCAACTAATTTAAAATACACACAGTGATCCTCTTTTCTTCTTGTGAAGCCAAGTCCCAGCAAATAAGTATCAATTTTTTTATACCACATCCTTGGTGATTGTTTTAAACCATACATGAACTTTTTCATCTTGCATACCAACTCCTTCTTTCCCTTCACAGCATAACCTTATGGTTGCTTCATATAGATTTATTCTTCCAGTTCCCCGTGTAGGAATGTTGTCTTTAACTCCATCTGTTCTACTTCAACATCAAATGAATCAACAATAGATAACAAAAATCTTATACAGGTTAACTTGGCAATAAAAGAAAAAATCTCACCAAAATCAACCCTTTGCTACTAAGCGAGCTTTGTATTTCTCCACTTTTCCTTCTGCATTCAACTTGTTTTTAACTACTCATTTGTTGCCAATGGGATTTATTCCACTCGAAAATTCCACTAGATACCAAGCCTCATTCTTATCCAAGGCTGCCATTTCTTCGTCCATGGCCTTTTTCCAGAGATTTATGTCCTCTGAATCCACTGCCTCCCTGACAGTTCGAGGATCATCATTAGTAATAGAAAAAGAAAAATTTGCACAGAAATTAGATGGAGTATACCTTTTTGGTAGCCTTGTTTCTCGAACCGATCTCCTCAATACTGGAGTATGAGGATCTTCTCTTATGATTCATGTTCTTATGTAAAGTCTGATCCGTCATCCTTTAAATCAAACTCTATTTTCTCTAGTTCTTCCTTACTTGGTAGGACTTCATATTTAACAACATCCTTCATTTCTCTAAATACCACATCTCGACTATACACTACCTTCTTAGTTTCTAGGTTCCAAAGCTTATAACCTTTGATACCATATTTATATCTAATAAAGATACACTTTTCAACCTTGCTATCTAGCTTACTCTTATTTTTCTTTGGAACATTAACATATGCATCACAGCTAAATACATTGAGATGTGTGAGAGAAGGTTTTGTACCCGTCCATAACTCTTGTGGAGTCTTTTCATCCAGAGCTAATGAGGGTGTTTTTTTTACCAGGTAACATACAGTACCCATTACCTCTACCCAAAATTCTTGCCCTAACCCGACACCACTGAGCATACACCTTGTTTTTTCCATTAGCGTCATGTTCCTCCTTTCTGCAACTCCATTCTGTTGAGGTGCATGTTAATGTTTAAGCCATTATTATAGATGTTTTCATTTCATTAGATAACAATAGCATAATCCAAGATCACTA
>SNQJ01S0171547.1:0-20513 GCA_010110895.2 Picea sitchensis
AGATTATCCAAAGCCAGGAACATAGTGCATATCAAAGAATTTTTTTTCCTTTAGTCTTCAATTGAATAATTCATATTGGAAACACATAAAATTATAACAGAGAAGGGAGAAACATAAAATTATAACAAAGAATGGAGAAACATAAACAAAGGAAGAATCAACTTCACCAACATAGATGACACATGAATCTTGTAACTGTTGTGATTGTATTATTGGATTGATGAACACAGGAGGCTCTGTGAGCAGCTTTACAATATGGATCCTATTATATGAATAGGTCTCAACTGACCAACCCCTGATACTTTGAAATACGAAGTATTTATAAATTATTTACAATGATCCTGTCATTAATGAGCAAGATTGAATTTAGGAAAATATAAACCAATTCGATTTCGGATTGCAAAGAAATAGATATCATTGATATTAATTCATAGATATGACTTTGTTTTGATGGGATCTATGGGTGATCTGTGCCTTTGAATCCTCTCTCTTTCCCATCTATCCTTTGACTTTCTGCCTCTTGAATTTATTAAAAATAGGGTCTCGTGAAGTATTCATTTGTCCCAATATGAAATGTTTGTGTAAAAACCGAGGGAGGTTTTTCTAGATGAGCCTGTACGGAACAAAAACATCTTTTAGTTTTTTCAAATTCATCTCCAACTCTCCAAAACAGCCACCGCAAAAACATGACAAGATCAAGAAAACTGGAAACCTGAAAAAATGGTGCTCAGAGATGGCTTCGATTCTCCCAATTCTTGATACCTTTTATTGTTCTTCAACCTGTTGCGGAGAAAAAAAATCTCTCAGTTTTTCAAAATTCTTTCTGGTTTGCCAGGAATCATTCTCAGAAATGGACTTGTAAAATTGGGTGAAAAATAATTTTTTATATTTTGGGGAAGGTGGTTTTGGAGGAGAGATAGTGGTTTTTGGACCTCCCCTGGGGTGGTAAGTGGTATTAGGGGGGGTTCAGTGGCTTGTGGGGCTGACATGTATGCAGGAGAAACCACTTTCCCAGATCCCCCTCTCTCATTAAATTTAGGATGGACCACGGGGTCCAGGAAAAGTTTAAGGATGTTGATTTATTTTTGTTTTAGGATATGTGTGGGATGTGCATGATTTGTTTTATTTTTATAAATAAATATTTTTTTTTAATTTTAGTAAAGTTTTACGTGTTTTTATTTTCATTTTTTATTGTTTTTATTTTATAAATGTTTTTTAATGTTTTAATTACATAGTTTTCTTTTTATTATGTTTTTATTTTTGTTTTATTATTATTTTGTTTTGTTTAATTTATGTTTAATATTGTTTTGTTTATTTTTTTGTTTAATTATTTAATTGATTATTGTTAGTTAGTAATATTTTTATTTATTTTAATATATTATTATACTAACTTAATTTTTAACCTAAACAAAGATAACCTAATTACTAATTATTAATTTATTATTAATTAATTTATTTATTATTAACAAGCCTAACCTAGTTTTATTATTTTAACTACACTAATTTAATTAAATTAAAATTATTATGCCAATTAGTGTTAAAAATTCCACTAACCATTTATTATTAACCTAATGTTTTTTATCCTAAGCTTGTTTATTCATGTAGGGACGAAAACGGTGGGGGGGTGAAAAAATGGAGGGCGGGGGCATGAAGGGTGCGACAGGGTGATGAAGGATTGGGTGAAATGGATGGAGGGGGAAGTGGAATCAACCGAACCCAGTAATTCATATGTCTTCATCATGAGAGAAATTCTAAATAAACAACTGAAGAATCAAGTTACCTATGATTATAGGACCCCAACAGGACGGATAGTGTAGAATAACTGTAGCGTACAATATAAACACTTTATATCTACTACTTTATTTCATTGGACCAGTACCTATATGACTTCAGTGCTCATGGAAGATCAGATTGTACTCCATTGTATATAGATATCTTTGGTTGATTTTGAGACTGGAATCCATTGTGTCTTGTTTGTGACTATGACAGCCTATGTCATATGTCTACTTTGTATTTCCTATTCATGGCCATGAACAACTATTTGATATATTTCCACATGGATTTGAAGTGTGATTCAAATTGGCAGCCATGTGTACAAAGTAATTATGGATTGTAATATTCTCATGATTAACTAGTACTTCCAGTTGAGTCTTCATTGCTCCACTTATGGGAATTATAATGTATTTTAGACATCGCGGATACTCCTCTGACCTCACACATTAGGGGGAATATGTTATAGAAAATTTTGCCTCACTCCATCCATATTGCTTAGATGGCCTTCCATTTCCCTTTGCATACTTAAATTCCCCTTTTTGTTCACTCCAGAGCTAAAAATACATATTTTTTTACATATACACGAGCTACCAGTTATAAAACTCATGTATACACATGTTTCTCCACTATAACTTGCGTACATCGGATTTGGTGCTCAAAAATTAAAATATATGTCGGGTTTCCATGCCATTTCACGAGATCCATGATCCCTGACCTTCCATATATTGGAAACACTATGATTCAAACTTTCAATTCCATTCGGACACTATAAATTGAGCTATATCCAAGCCTCGAGGACATTGAACACATCATTGAGAGAAACGATACTTTGAAGAAATTTCACTTCATATTGAGTCTTCATCCCTTTGTCCTTGAAAGACTAAACTTCTTGTGTTCAGCCCCCATTCTCTTCCTATATTTTGATGGAGAACCTCATTGACTCCTACATGTGAGCTTAGTTTCTCGGTTCCAGTATGTGTCATTACAGAAGTTTGTCACCTATGTAATTTTGTTGATTACATTAATAGAAATACTCTTTTCTCATCTAGTTGATATCTTGCAAATATTTGAATTACTTTCCATGGGCGTATTTTTTATGTATGTCTAATGGATTACGCTAATTTATATGCTTAAATTATATATTATCACCACATGCTTGCGTATATTGGTTGTTGAGGACAATTTATAGGTATAACACTTTGGGTCATGTGCTCAAAGGTGGTGTTCTTTGAATGTCTGGACGAGGTAGGATCCTAGCCTTGTCTTGTTACCATTTGATTTATATAACATATTTGATATTAGAGTTTATTTCTAGGTGTCGTTCCTTTTGTTTTGGTTTTCCCCTAGCCATAGATATATTTTCGTCACAACAATGTTGGTGTGGAATCGACCACCTAGCCCATAGGGAACATGTTTAACATTGGATCCCTCTTCTTCATCACAATTCATCCACCTAAAATGCTACAGGTCATTGCGATCAAATCCTTTCGACGATGAATCCTTTTTTATCATCTCCTTTCCAATCAAATCCTTCAAATTACGACTCCTTTTCGATCATCTCCTTCTTATTAGCATTGAAATTCACACTTTCACTGCTAAAGTGTAAGATCAAAACCCATCAATAGGTTAAAGATATGTTTTATGATAAGGTAGAAAATGGATGAAAACTTACGAAAATAGTGTAAATCACATCTTACTTCACATAATTTTGAACCAACAAATAAGGCTCTGAATAACTTTGATCAGGGTCTTATCAAAATGCTAGTGATGAAAGAATTCAAAAAGACAAACATAGATTGGGAAACATTCATCACTTCTTCATAGTTTTAGCTGAATGTTTCCCCCACTCCACATTCCAAGCTTCAAAGCCATGTTCCTAATGAGAAGACTTTGTATTCATAGGTGAGCAAGAAGAGAAAGAGTACTATGACTGCTAAAGATGATAGAGCCAGAAAGGGATATGAAGAAGGAGGACCTTTACAATCTTCACAAAGGGAAGCTTCACCCATGCTAGATCCCATTCCAATAAAGGTTCCTTCAAGAAAATCCACAAGCCTAAGAGTATGAAAGATAGTGTCTCCTTCACCCAATACAACTGACAAGGTCAAAGCTAGGATGCCTCTTACCAGAGAAACATACAAGAAATAAATCCATATGAAGGATAATGCAGTAGGAGTTTCAACCCAGAGGAAAGCTAAATCCACATCTTTTGAAAATCATGTTGAAATTATTGACATCACTACTCCTCAAGAAGAGAGAAATCCTAGTTTTAAGAGGCTCAAAAGACAACTTAAAGAGGCAAGGGATGAACTTGATGAACTGAAGAAGGAGGAGTTGGTTTCAAAGAGGAATCTTAAGGGACTCATGGAAATGTATCATGAAAAAATTGACAAAATGAAATTTATAGGCAAAAGGTTTGTTCCCCTCCACAGGAAGCTCATAAACCTCTACAAATAGAACATAGTTCACCAGGCAGAAATCAGAGAACTAAAGGAAGAGCTACAACCTTTTAAAGAAGAGTTGGCCGAGAGAAATATGGATATGTTGGCTAAATTTTCTACAAGGACGAGCTCCAAATCTAGAAAATGAAGAACTTGAACCCCTTAACCCATATCAGTTTTTGACAAGTTTCCTGTTTTTTGTATTTTGCAATATTGAGGATGGTCATGCTTTATAAATCATGTTTAGATATTGGGGTGTTATATTCTAAGTAATATATCATGATCATAAGTTATTACGATAGTTTGTGGAACTACAGATAGTTTTGGAACACATTAAGGAGTTATCAAATGAAATAAGATGCTACAAGAAAGTTCACAGTGCCTGGCACTGTGAACTAGCTCATAGAGACAAGCGTTGTGAACTCGGGTTTTGGAGTTTTGAAGGGAGGAACAATTGCCAAGCATTAGAGATTGATGCAAGCTAGTTGTATGATGGTCATTTATGAGCTGGGAGGCCACCTTCCAAAGGGAGAAGCACTCGAACAGACACTTCATCATCCATAAAGAAGATGTTCAAGACATTCCCAACATCAGCCTAAATTTTAGCATTTTGTTGTTTTTTGTTATCCACCTATTTCCACACCACTTTGAGGGAACAAGGATCCTATGATAAGGTTTTCATTTGAATTATAGTGTTGTCATTGGAAATCTAGGTTATAAAAACACTATTGTTAGTATGATAGAAGGTTCTAATGGTCTAAGTGAGGACTCACTTTTGATACTGTCTGTATTATAGACATACCTTCTATTTTTATGTATCAGACTTAAGATTCTCTGGATAATGAAAATCAGTTCTTTTTCCTATCATATTTTTGTCTTCTAATTTTGATCACAGTCTAGTGAAAGATCCATTTGACTGATTTATAGCTTGTTGCAATAGAGGATCTATTCTAATGTTGTTTACAAATATATCATAATTCATCTCTTTGATTATAAGAATTTCTTGTTTTAGAGAGTTCTTCTTTATATTCTTTTCATACTGCCTGATGTAGATGATAGGAATTTCAATTTCTTCTTATTAAGTCTTCCATCTACTCATCCTTTTTCTAAGACCTCGATCAAAGTTATTCAGAGCCTTATTTGCTGGTGCAAAATTATGTGAAGTAAGTTGTGATTTACACTATTTTCTTGAGTTTTCATCCATTTGCTACCTTATCATAAAACATATATTTAACCTACTAATGGGTGTTGAGCTTACACTTTAGTAGTCAAAGTGTGACTTTCAGTGCTAACACTTCTAACAATGACCCCTTTCCAATCAGGTCATTATGATCAACTCCTTTCGACGATGACCCATTTTCGATAAGTTCCTTTTCGATTGAATATTTCCAAGGAAGACCCCTTAGGAATCGACCAACTCTTTTTGATCCAATCATATCTTGCTGACCAACTCTTTCCGATCTGACCAACTCATTTTGACCCGACCAACTATTTATCACCATACATTCATGCACAATTTTCAAACTGGCATATTATGGGCTACAAGTGTCATAATTGAGCCCATGATTACCTTGTTGGAAAGGTATCAAGAAGAGGAATATAGTGGAATATGTATATAGGACAAAAATGTAACAAAAAACCTCATAAATCACAAATAACAACATACCACGAATTTTGGGGGAAAATGGATTGTGAAAACTTCAGACAACCATATCTAGAGATACATGCAATGAAATCAGGCCCAGGATAGCTCACTAGGAACCTAGAAGATAGTAGAACATGGTAGCATAAAAATAATTTATAGATTTAAATTTGAAGTTCTAGGAAATCTCAAAACACAGAAGAGACTCGAATTTAATTGATGAACGAGATATGTTATTTTTCAACAATCATATCTCAAGATACATGCATCAAAATCAATCAAAAAATATATCGATGGAAAGATGAGATGGAGGAGAAGGATATAATATTATGTTAATCAATAGACAAGCATCAAAAAAACCAAAACACGTCACGAGGAACAAAATACGATGCCAATGGACAGAGTTAATAATTTGTTTTATGAATATCAGTTGTAAACTTCCGTACGAAGAAAATAACCACCCAGGAGACTCTTCAACTCCTATTTGTAACTCCTGCATATTCATTTTTTTAAAAACGTACAAGAAATTTGAAATGGCAAATGACAAAACAAAGGAAAAAATAAGTGAACAGTCACAAGATTTGAAGAGTCTCTCTTGTCCTATAAAAGAGGACTCATTGGATGTAAGAAATGACTTTTTCCCATTGTATAGACAATTGATAATATTATTTCTGAATATATGAAGATCATAAGATATTTTTTAAGTCATCATTGTTTGGAAATGCTTGTGGGACTACTCTACACTTGTATTTGTTGTTTAAGTTTTATGAGTGTTGATCATATGGACTGTTTTTGTGCTTGGTATTTAAAATTCTTATGTTGTTATGATTTCTGATGAGTACATGGATGATGTCACATTTTTCCTCTTCAACTATTTGTGATGATATATGCAATATTATTGTTATAAAATACTATTGGATGCCATTGACTATTTCTGTAGTTAAAGTATTATTTTAAGTTGTGCTCATCTATTATTTTTTCTCCCATGGGATAGATTAGAAGTAGTTAAGTTAGATTAGTTTGCTTTCAATTTAGAGTAGATTTAGAATTAATTAGAACTCTTTGGGGGACAATTCATTTCCTTTCCCATTTTTATTATTTTAATTCTCAATGGCAACCAGGCCCACATAATAGTCGAAAATGCCATCCCAAACGAGAGTAGTTCTAATTGGGAACTACCATCGAGTGTTCTCCCTTACCTGCTTAACAAGACAATTGGACCCATCAACAAAAATGACACTAGAAGGAAGGCCAAATGAAAAGCTGAGACTATGGAGTCATTTTTATTAACTCTTTTAATTTATTAATGGCTCCATCCTATATCCCTTTATGTAGATTTTTTTCTAGTACTGTACCTCCCAAACCTCTTAGAAAGATTTTACATTTCTTATCGCAACTTAAATTTGATGGCAAAGGTGAGACAACTGCATATGAACATGCTTTAAAATTCTATTTTTTTTTCTATTCTCACAATATTACTAATGGAAGTGTCATTTGTAGGTTTTTCACTCTCACTTTTGTAGGTTAGGTCAAGAGCTAGTGTGAGACCTTGTTGGTTTCCTTTATTCACACATGGGTGTAGTTTATGTGAAAATTTTGGCATTATTTTGAAAATTATGATTATGATGATTTGTGTGAAGAGATATCAAAGATTAGGAAGAGAAAATATGAGTCTCTTGAATATTTTGTTATCATATTTACTCATATTTTCTATATATTTATTTTTTTTGATCGACTCTCTACCCATGATTTGATTTCCTATTTAGTTTCTCTTACTAATGAAACATATGCATTGGTGGATGGAGAATCTAAATTGTGTTTTAATGTTTCTTCACATGTTGATTTGGATTTACATGAGAATGAGATAAAAATACTAATGTATTAGTTGGACTTGGTTTGTTTGGATCATTCTTCACTATGGAGGATATAGATCAGAGAGAGCATTCTTCTTAGGAAAAACAAATGTATCCTTTGTTGGCAAGTTTGGTGTTTTGTCATTGTTTGGTGTGTTGTCATTAATGTGTGGGAGATTGTTGGCAATTTTGGTGTTTTTTATTTGTTTGGTGTGTTGTCATTTATGTCAACTAAGAATGGTGAGAGTCATAGGTCTGAAGATTCAAGGAGACGTTGTATTCTGGCAGTGAGAGGATCCACCATTGATAAGGAGACGTTGTATTATGGCAGTGAGAGGATCCACCATCGATGACAAGGTTATATGATGTTAACCACCCCACCACCATTGATCACAAGGTGATGTTAACCACTCCACCACCATTTTGACAGAGCCAAGGTTAAGATTGGTATTCTAGTAGTGAGAGGATCCACCATTGATCACAAGGTTATGTGATGTTAACCACCCCACCTTTTTGATAGAGCCAAGGTTAATATTGTAAACTTGTCGAATGAAGAAAGAAGTCACAGGAACCAATTTTGAGTTTATAACAACTGTTGATTGGATGTTTTGAAACCCTAATGGAGTCGTATGACAAAGTTTCGGAAAAACTACAACAGGAATGGTATATCGTTGTGGAGGATAGTTCGAATCTTGGTATATGGTATGGTGGGACCCTGCTCTAGGCATGAACAAAATCTTAGCCTCCTTGCAAGTTTGATTTCGAAATGCATTTCTAACTGTTGATCTCTAGCTTCATTCTCCAGCAAGTTCTCTATCGCTCAAACCTATTGACGCTATATTTTTACACATTGAAAAGTAAAAATTCCTTTGTGTGTATAATCCAACAACGCATGTTCAATCTGATCGAAGGGTTGTTGTTCCACTTAGTGATTTATTGACTAGTCACGCTCAGTTTGAGGTAGTTATTCATGTGTGTTAACTGAATTATGGTTTGAGAGTTCGAATTGTAATGAACATGGAGGGTATGATAAATAAGACAAGATGTGACTGGGTGAGGTTGTTTTTATTCTTCAAAGTGAGAGGGATTGTGTGGAATTTTATGAGTTGAAATGTATGTAATGAAGATTACAGTATGAACAGAAACATAACAGATTCAAAGAGTGCAAAGCAGAGATAGTGAAAAGAACAGAATGTACAAGAACCTAAGAGCATGAGATAAAGAGATAAAGAGAATATGGAAAGAGACAACAAGAGGATTCAAGAATGAATAGACAGAAGAAGAGTAGAGCAAAGAAAAATTGCAGAACAGAAGAAGAGTGAAAGCAGAGAAAAATTGCAGAAAATAGAAGAAATGGTAAGCATTGACTTATTTGTATTATGGTAAAGTATTGATCAAGGAAAATTTTATAATCAGGGAGGTAGGGTGGTGCTAGGGAGGATTGTTTTCCTCTGTTACTCAAGTAGGTGCTTGAATATTGGGAGTAGTATCTTCCATTTAGTTGGTGTTGGAGATCATAGGGAGTAAGTATGCTTCCTTCTAGTGGGTACTAGAAAAACTTGAGGGTTGGTGCTCTCTACAAGTTTCAGCTTGTTAAAAAGAGGTTGTAGCCTTATTTTGATTTGGTGCTCAAAGATAAATGATGTACAAAAATTAAAAGACTTCTCATCATTCTAAGAAGAAGAGATTTTTTCCCTTTATGGGTTTCCTCATGAATATATGTCTCTGTGTATATCATATATGTGATTGACAAGTATCATTTTTGTTGTTTATGTCTTGTATAATCTTGATTGTCATTTGGAGAAGAGTAACACTGTTTTTAATATTGTTAAAATTGTTTAAGCACAATAACAACTAATTCACCCCCCGCCTCTCAGTTGTCTTAGTAATTTCAACAATTGGTATCAATGTTGGTTCCTTTTATTTAAAGGTAGATCTGTAAAGCTTAAACATGACAAGTCATGAAGGTATTTCAACCAATAAGGCTCCTCTGTTTGATGGAACAAAGTTTGATTTATGGAAAGTTAGAATGAGAACATACATTATGGCCTTAGGTGCTGATGTTTGGGATGTAGTAGAGACTGGATATACAAAACCTATTGTGCTAGCTTCCAAAGATGGTACGTTATAATTTAGCTTCAATGCAAAGGAAATGATTGTTATCTTGAGTGGGCTTGCATAAGTTGAGTTTGTAAAGGTGATGCATCTTGAATCTGCCAAAGAAATGTGGGATAAATTTATTAGCAGTTATGAAGGAAATGAGAAAGTAAAAGATGCCAAACTTCAGACATATACATTGAAACTTGAATAACTAAATATGAATGAGGATGAAACAGTTAGTAAATAGTTTTTAAGAGTTGAGGAGCTTGTGAATGCCATGAAGGGTCTTGGTGAGAAGATTGAAGATGCTTCTTTAGTTGATAAGATTTTAAGATCTCTGCTTGATAGATTTAATCCAAAAGTTTCTACAATAGAAGAACTGAATGATCTTAAAAATATGCATATTGACCGACTCCTAGGAACTCTAAATGCTTATGAAATGAGGATTAGTAAAGATAAATACACCACTAAAGAAACATCTTTTAAAGAAGACAAGAATATTGATTATGAATTAGATGAGATTGAGGAAAAATTTGTGAGAAGGTTAAAGAAAGGATCAGGAAAATACCAAGGCAAGCTTCCATTTAAATGTTTCAACTATGGTAAGATAGGTCATTTTTCATCTAAGTGTCCTCACAAGAAAAAATACCAGAATTCTGATGATGAAAAGAAATACAGTAAAAAGAAAAGTTTGTGTGCAAATAATGATGACTCTTCAAAAGACATAGATAGAAATTCATCTTGTGAAGATAAAGTGAATGATTTTATGCTTATTGCCATAAAATAATTTGATGATGAATACATAGGAGGTGATATGAATGATGAAGAAGATGTGATTGAAATGGAAGTTGAACTAATCAATGCTTTAGAAGAGATTGGCAGACTCAGACTTAAGAAGAGAAAACAAAAACAATTGTTGATGCAGTTTGAAAAGAATGGTAAAGAGCCAAGTGAAGATTTTGTTTTGTTAAAAGTAGAATTAGAAGAAGAAAAGAAAATAGAAGATATTCTAAAACATGAATTAGCAGAGAAGAAGGTGAGATGTGAAGCCATGGAAGAAGAAGTAGTGAAAGCTAGAAAAGAGTTGGAGAATTTTCAAGCCTTGTATCATCAAAATATGCCAAGTATCAAAGCCTCAAAAGAACTGAATAACATCCTGAGTAAACAAAACTCTCCATGTATAAAAATCGGTCTAGTTTATGAAAGTGGTTCAAGTAGCAGTCAGTTAGAAAACAAAGAATCAACTAAGATGATCAAATTTCAAATTAGCGGACAGTCAGATTATGATCATACTATGCAAACAAAATTTAATAAAGATGAGTTGAATTTTGATCAGGAACAAAGCCAACAAAAGATAAAGCAACCAATTTTAAGAAGAAGGCCAATATTCAGGTACCAAAATTTGTTCTATGGTTACTGTTATTATTGTTCTAATTTTGGCCATAAAGATGCAAATTGTGGAATTAAGTTTAGTAGTATGCAACTAAGGAGGTCAAAGAATAAACAACTATTGCAACATAGAACTAGATAGTCACTGAGTAGACAACAACGTACCAATTATTTTGATCTATTGTAAAATGAGCATGGATGTTACATTTTTCATAATTTTGGTCACAAAGCCTTAGATTGTCATTTGAAGAATTACAAAGTAGATTCAAGAATAAATCCCTCAGCTGAAAATGTCAAGATATGGAAAAAGAAAGAAAGTAATAAGTGTAGTTTAGTAATTTTTGTTCAAAGACAAAATGATCCTTGGTATATTGATGGTGGATGTTCCAAACATATGATTGGAGACAAAAGTAAGTTTATGTCTCTAAGTGAAAACAAATCAGTAAATGTAACTTTTGGAAATGATGCACCAGGGAAAATCAAAGGTAAAAGAATGGTAAGTCTAAGTAATGGAAAAGGGAAAGCTCAATATGTGTTGTTTGTAGATGGTATGAAACATAATATGCTTAGTGTCAGTCAAGTTTATGACAGAGGATGTGAAGTTTTTTTTCACTTCTAAAGATTGTAGAATAAAATTTGTGCATTCAGGAGAGTTGGTTGCAAAAGTCATAAGAATAGAAAACAATGTCTATGTTTTGAAAGAAGAAAAATAAGAATACCATTTAAGAAAGCATGATGAAATTTGGCTATGGCATAGGAGACTTGAACACCTAAATTTTGATCATATAATAAAGCTTAGAAATAGTGGAGCAGTAAAATATCTTCCAAATATATCAAAGCCATATGATTTTGTATGTAAACCTTGCCAAATAGGAAAGCTTACTCGGACATGGTTTAAATCTAAGAACTTTACATAAAAAAAAAAACCTCTTCAATTAGTACATATGGATTTATGTGGACCATCAAGGAACAAAGGTAAAGGAAAAGAAAATTATTTCATGTTGATTATTGATGATTATTTTAGACTCACATGGGTTGCCTTTCTAAAGGAAAAATATGAAGCATTTGAAAATTTCAAAGTGTTTAAAGCTCTGAATGAGAATCAAACAGGAAAAGGATTGAAGGCAGTAAGGTATGATAGAGGAGTAGAATTTAGTTCAGGGTACTTCAAAGAGTTTTGTGATAAACATGGGATCAAAAGAGAATATACTATTCCAGGGACTCCACAGCAAAATAGAGTAGTTGAGAGGAAAAATAGAACAGTTCAGCAGATGGAAAGATCAATGATGAATGAAAGGAATATTTCTCAAACATATTGGGTAGAAGAAATTCATACAGCTATACATATTCTTAACAAAACTCATCTCAGGCCACACGGTGACAAGACTCCTTATGAACTATGGTTTGGAAGACTTGCTTCAATCAAATATTTTAAAGTCTTTGGGAGTAAGTGTTATATCAAGAATAATGATGAAAAACTTGGCAAATATGATGGCAGGGATGATGAAGGTATATTCTTAGGATATGCTACAAACAGTAAAGGATACAAATGCTATAATAAGAGGTTGCATAAATTGGTTGATTGTATTGACATAAAAGTTGAAGAGGAAATCTCGGTAAGAGATGTAAGTAGTGTTGAATCAACTACAAAGGATGTAGTTGAAGTTGAATATGAACAGGTCCAAGAATAAGAAAGAGAAGACTCCAAATCAGATGAAAATACAAATATTCAGGCAGACTCAAATCAATAAATAGAAACAAAACCACCTCCCATAATTGTTAAAAACATCATCCTGAAAATCAAATAATTTGTGATATGAATAAAGGAGTACAGACAAGAAGGAAATTGATTAAAGATTCAGAACAACCTCAGATTGCTTTCCTATCTATGATTGAACCTAAAAATTTTAATGAATCCACCGAGCGTGAAGATTGGATTAGAGCCATGAATGAAGATCTTGATCAGATTGAGAAGAATAATACTTGGTAGTTTGTTCCTAGACCTGCAGATAAGAATGTAATAGGTTCCAAATGGGTCTTTAAGAATAAAATGAATGAACAGGGACACGTTGTTAGGAATAAAGAAAGATTGGTCTATAAGGGGTATGCACAATTTAAGGGACAATATTTTGATGAAACCTTTGCACCAATGGCAAGATTGGAAGCCATTAGAATTTTTCTTGCCTATGCATGTCATAAGAACTTTAAAGTATATCAAATGGATGTTAAGTCAACATTCTTAATGGAGACCTAGAAGAATAAGTATATATGGAACAACTTGAAGGATTTTCACTGACAGATAATCATGATCATGTTTGCAAATTGAAAAAGGCATTATATGGACTAAAAAAACCACCACGAGCCTGGTATTATAGACTGGACAAGTATTTACAGGACAACGAGTTCAAGAAAAGTATTGTTGACAGTAATTTGTACATTAAATCTGAAGGTGATGATTTATTGGTTGTTTTGGTTTATGTAGATGACATTATTTTTGGATGTACTAATGATCCTTCTATTCAGTGGTTTGCTAATTCTATGCAATCTGAGTTTGAGATGTCCATGATAGTATAACTGTCATACTTTCTAGGTTTTCAAATCATTCAGAGTTCTACAGGGTTATTTATTTCTCAATAAAAGTATTTAAAAGAGATGTTGAGGAAGTTTCGAATGGAATATTCCTCTCTTGTTAGTACACCTATGGTGGTTGGCTGCAATATCAACAAATATGATATTTCACCTAATGTTGATCAAATAACATATCGATCAATGATAGGCAGTCTTCTGTACATCACAACATCTCGTCCAGATATAATGCAAGTTGTTGGAATGGTAGGTCATTATCAATCTGCTCCTAAGCAAAGTCATTTAACAGTTATTAAGAGGATATTTACATATTTGAAGGGCACAATTACTTATGGTCTCTGGTATCCAAGAAATTAGAATTTTCGGTTAAATGCATATTCAGATGTTGAATGGGCAAATTGTCTGGATGAGAGAAATAACACTAGTGGAGGTGAATTCTTCTTAGGTGATTCATTAGTCGCATGGCTAAGTAAAAAGCAAGAATCTGTCTCTTTATCAACTACAGAAGAAGAATACATTGTTGTTTCTACTTGCTACACTCAAATATTATGGATGATACAAACTCTTGCAGATTTGAAGGTAACTTATACTAATCCCATTCTTCTTCACTGTGATAACACCAGTTCCATTAGTGTCTCCAAGAATCTCGTTCTTCATTCTAAGACTAAGCATATACCAATAAAGTATCATTTTCTAGGAGAGTAGGTCACAAACATAGTTTTTTAGGTGAATTACACTCCTTCCACAGAAAAAATAGCTGATATCTTTACTAAACCATTAGCAAAGAAACAATTTAAATATCTATGTCAGAAGTTAGGTGTCATTCCTTCCCTCATTTAAATGTGTCCATATTGTCAGGGGGAGTTTGTGTTTTTTTTTATCTGTTGTATTTCTGAGATGTCTCTTTCCTTTGTCATCCATGTCAAAGGGGGAGAAAGAAGTTATTTCATGATGTCAATTGACAAGAGTTCATGTTGTTGTAGAGTTTCCAAGTTGCATAAAGTAAGTTGTCATGAATGTGAAAGGGGGAGATTGTTGGCAAGTTTGGTGTTTTGTCATTTTTTGGTGTGTTGTCATTGATGTGGGGGATATTGTTGGCAATTTTGGTGTTTTTTCATTGTTTGGTGTGTTGTCATTGATGTCAACTGAGAATGGTGAGAGTCACAAGTATGAAGATTCAAGTCAATTAAGAATGGTGAGAGTCACATGTCTAAATATTCAAGGAGACGTTGTATTATGGTAGTGAGAGGATCCACCATCGATAAGGAGACATTGTATTATGGCAGTGATAGGATCCACCATCAATCACAAGGTTATGTGATGTTAACCACCCCACCACCATTGATCACAAGGTGATTTTAACGACTCCACCACCATTTTGAAAGAGCCAAGGTTAAGATTGGTATTTTGACAGTTAGAGGATCCACCATTGATCACAAGGTTATGTGATGTTAACCACCCCACCTTTTTGATAGAGCCAAGGGTAAGATTGTAAACTCATCGAATGAAGGAAGAAGTCATAGGAACCGGTTCTGAGTTTATAACAACTGTTGATTGGATGTTTTGAAACCCCGACAGAGTCGTATGACAAAGTTTTGGAAAACCTACAACAGAAAACGTTGATCATTGTGGAGGATAGTTCAGAGCTTGGTATATGGTATGGTGGGACCCCACTCTAGGCATGACCGAAATCTTAGCCTCCTCGCAAGTTTGATTTTGAAATACATTCCTAACTGTTGATCTATGGCTTCATTCTCCAGCAAGATCTTGATCTCTCAAACTTATTAACATTGTATTTTTACACATTGAAAAGTCAAAAAGCCTTATTTTGAGTTGGTGCTCAAAGATAAATGATGTATAGAAATTAAAATAATACTTATCATTCTAAGAAGAAGAGGTTTTTTCCATTTATGGGATTCCTCATGAATATTTGTCTCTGTGTATATCATATATGTGATTGATAAGTATCATTTTTTATGTTTATGTCTTGTATAATCTTGATTATCATTTGGAGAAGAGTAACAATGTTTTTAAGATTGTTGAAATTGTTTAAGCACAGTAACAACTGATTCACCCCATCTCTCAATTGTCTTAGTAATTTCAACATCCTACAATCTTTTCATTCCCCGTTTTCTTCCTTGTGATGAAAAAGAGACCTCTCATATTGTAAATTCAAGTTCATATTTTTCTATAGCTTACCAAGAGGAGGGTTTTCCTGTTGATAATGGGACACTTCGGGCCACACCGATGGTATTTCAGGTTCTTGTTATCCTATCTCATCTTTTCCATCACAATAAATGGAAGAGAAATCCATGGAGAAAGATGTGGATGTTGATCATTTTGTTAATGAAGAAAATATAGACACTCGTAATATGAATCATTCCTCACTTGTGGATAATTTGGAATTAGTCTCTTTTGGTTTGAATTTCCCCACTGTAACAAATTCTCTTAGTATAACTGGCATAGAGAAAGAACGTTTTTCTACTACTGTTGGATTAGTTATTGAAACATTGTGTTCTAAAATTTCTTTTGGTTTTCTCCTCTGTTCTAACCGCGAGTATGTTATGACATATATTTCATATTCTCATATTGTGTAGGGGAAAAACAACCATGTTGATCACTTCACTTCAAGAGAAGAAATTAACATACAATACATACCATTTTTATCACAAAAATCCACTTTTTGCTTGGAAGAGTAAAACCATGTTAAGAAAGAATGTGTTGATTGTGAAACCAATCCTAGTGTGGAGCCAATTGATTCAAAACCAATCACCTAGGTTCTTGAAGACGAGGAAATACCATTCATGGAGTCACTTTTTGAAAAAAAATCTTGTTCAAGAGAAGCTTTTAATTCTCTTAATTATTCCACTTATTATTATTTGTATCCTGGTCTCTTTAATCATTTGATCTTGTAGGAAGCCACCCATTGTCCTATTCAAATAAAATCAATAGTCTTGACCCATTTTGAGGTACTTTCCATGGTGGTTGTGTGCATATGGAATATAGAGAGGATAAGGCCTCTTCCCATGAACTTATTACAACCATGACTTATCAACCTTTTTCACGGGATGAAGGAAATTATGTAGCAAATGTATATCAGACCATGTATGCTTCCTTTTCATCTTCATTTACTATTAGTAGAGAGTCTTCTTGTTCAAGTAGCCTTTAGTTGATATTTTTCAAGTTATTATCTTTCACCATTATATTGAAGATATTTTTTATACCATGGTGGATGCTAGTCCATGTAAATCATTTTGTTCCACTAATGTATCTAAATTTTATGGTTTCCTGAAGTATTAGTCCAGGGAGGATTTCCAAGATAATGAGGCACTTCATTCTACACCGATGTTTATGCCAGACACTCATTATTTTGGTTTGTCTTCAAGGATAAACACTTTTATTAGCATAAATATTCTCCCACCAAGTACACTTCACATAGATTCTATGCATGGTTCTCATTTGGTATGATACTTTCTCGTGAACTCCCTCCATCAATTCTATGTTAGTCATAGTAGATTTTATGATAGAATTGAAGCATGGTTTGAGGATGTTATTCAGATAATGTTCCCATAAATTATCACAATGGAATTTTCAATATGGTGGATAGAGTTTTCCAAGTTTTAATTCTTCCTACTTTTAGTCTATTTGTATTCCAAGTTTTGTTTCTAATATTTTTTTATGAACATGTGTTTGCAAGCTTGGGATTATACGGATTGCTAATTTTGAATTATGACTTTAAATAGCTCGTTTCACATCCATTGTAGTGTATAATATGAGTATGATAGAATAGGATAGTGTCTTTCCTTTGCATAAGTTATCTTTTCTTCCTACTTTTTAATTAGTTTTTTGTTAAACTTTTTTTTTTATTATTGTTGGTTGAATAGTACAATAAATTCTCAACCGAAGTGGAAAGAAATAGAATGTTTGAATGCTAATTTTCCTTGAATGGATTTGTTGGATCCATAATTAATTTTATGTGGGAAATTTTTACTTTATCTCATTCTCAAAATTTTATGTGTGTTGGGCAATTTTTATATCACTAATTTTATGCATGTTCACCATGTCGAATCTTATTCAAACATACTTTCATCTTACAAGTGGTATTTTTTCAATGAAGAATGCCATTCAATCCCTCTTGTGGTGAGAATCAACACTCATAATGGTTCCATATTCATATCTACATGATTTTGACCTAAATACTTTCCTTGATTGGATTTCGTTAGAAGTGTTGATCTGCCTGTCCCATACACATTGAATTTAAATTTTGAGTGTTAGTTTTATACCCATCTAAAATACAAACCACTCCAACTCTTTGTGATGTATTTGGATGATTATTTTATCATGGTCTTGGAGTTATTCAAATGGTTTCTTTCCCATTGACTCTTTTCTTCAATCACTTTCAGCCGACATAATGTCTTGTATAAACTTTTCTTTGCATATTGAGCTGAGCTGGTATTTTATTTCTCTTGGGTTAATTTATTTCAACACCCTTAGTTTTGATTCTGGACTTTGGTTGTGCATATATCATTCTCTATTTAGTTTCCATTTTAAGGGTGAGTTTGCATTTTATCTTGCATCTTTCTTGATCCAAGTTTCATCAAATACACAACAACAAAAGATATTCCTTCAAATTGTCCAAAAACATGTTTTGACATTGTGGACAACACTATTATTTAAATTTTTTTACTGATATCTTTTTCATAAAATTTCTTGGGGATCACTCATTTTATTCCCCAACTCACTGATCGACTAAAGACTCAATCTTATCACTTTCAATCATGAATATTTAAAAACTTGTATTTTCTCAAAGCACATCTTTCTATCTTCTGGATTTGCTAATTTTAAGTCACTCACTCTGGTTACATACTTGAGTAATGTGATTTTTATACTTGAGTACTACAAACTTATCTTAATGATGAATCCATTCAAATTCTTAGGAGTTGTAAATACCTCGGTGGTAAATCTTAATGCTACTTCTAAGGCTTTTAGTTTCAAGTTCTCAACATCTGTTTTGATCTCGGCCATAATAATAAGTTTCAAGATGTGAAATTAGTGTGGGTTGTAACTCGTCAATATGTTGGGCCCCACACTTTTCGACACTCCTTGAACCAAAACTCAGTTCATTCATAACTTGGGAAGATAGACAGGCTTTGGTTATGTTAGAACATCTTTTGTTGGATCCTTCTTACTCATGAGCTTATTGATTTTGTTTTATGGATTATATGTTTCATTCTTTTGAATGGAAAACCTATCTATTGGTGAGACAAGCTACACATTATTCTTTTTTCATTTCATTTTATCCATAGTATATACCATATGTAAGCTCAAGGAAGTGAAATTCATGGTTTCTCTACTTGGAACACTCTTGGGAGCTTGATTTTCATGGATATTCTCATCACGACATTAACTTATCACCTATTAGAAATCATATCTTACTAACCTAATTCAATTTGTATTTCTAATGATATATCTCATTTATTATGGGGGAGTCAATCCATATAATTTGTGATCTAAGATTACTTGAAACTTTCTTGAGTGTCTTAATTTCACCCACTTCCATAATGATTTTATCTTTCCTCTCACAAAGTTGAAGATGATCATAGAGAGATTTCACATTATTATCATTAATGAGAAGAGGAAATAAATGCCTTAGCTTGCAAGGATGATGATTTTTAATCATATTTTTATTTATCTTGTAAGCATGAGCAAGATTGGTAATGGACATGTATCTTTAGAAGATAGATGGAATTGAAGTCTCATGGTTTTGTTTGTTTAATTTTATTGATTCTAATTTCATAAATGAGACATTGTGCCCAGGGATTCAAATCTCACAATAATCAATGACACTAAGTATCATGTCAAAGGGGAATATTGTGGGAAAGAACATATTGATTATCTCTTGCGAAGAAGGTTGTGATATTAGATTGAATGGACAACATATGAATACTTAATGACTTCATTGGAGTTTGCATAAGTGTTATTATATCTAATATAGTTCAATTTTACATTAGATTAGCGTGAATTTCTTAGGATTAGTTTAATTTTGGTATTTTTTTCTATTTCGTTTAATTTCATTTTGATAAGTCAATCATTTAGAGGAAGAGTTTTTCCCAAATTGTCTAAGAACTAATTATACCATTCTCTCTTGTTATGCAGAATGGGAAATTACTTGTGTCACTAACATCTGTTAGGGTCCTAACCCACACATAGGTAGAAGAATATATTCAGATGTAATAAAGGTCAATATTAATAAGTCCTTTCAATAAAATAGAATAAGTCGAATGTAAGAAGACCTAATAGAATATTCATTTTCTAGAAGGATCTTCCTCTAGATGCTTCTTTTGATAGACATATTTAGTAAAAATAGGAGTCGAGGGTGTTATTGGATAAATCCGTAGGTGCGAACACTAACCAATCTCCCTAGATCCACCTGGATCTAGAACAAAGCAATCCAGAACATGACGCTTTCCTTAAGTTTTAAATATTGAATTAAATAGGAGGCAAGAACAAATGACATACCTTCTTATCGCTTCCTATGGTCTTTTTTGCTCCCGCTTCACTCCAGTTCTCTCGTGTAGTCGAGACCAAGACAACACAAACCAACCAAAGTGATAGTAATAGCATAAAATCAATATAAACCTATGTATGTGATCAAGGAATCATACAATAAAACACAACAAGCTTTATAGGAAAGAATCATATTATTGTATCATATTAAATGTGAAAGAG
>SNQJ01S0171549.1:0-18543 GCA_010110895.2 Picea sitchensis
TACAAGAAAGGTTGGGGATCATTTAAGAGAAAGAGAGGATTGACACTTTGTTATAGTTGCAGAAGAACGATACATCTTGCTAAGGAATGCCCTGGTAGAGGTCCTATTTGTATTTGTTGTAAATTTATTGGTCATGAGGTTTTGGATTTCCCTAGAATGATTGCTAAAGTTGAAAATATGAACTTAAGAGAAGAAATCCATGAGGAAGTTCAAGAACTAAGGATATGTTAGAGAATCAGACAGAATCAAAGACTATGTTATTACATCTGAAAGAAACATTGAATGATCACAGAGACATCAGTTTACCAGAGATCTTAAAAGAAAAGCAGTGCATAGAAACAAGGATAGGAGACTTCAACATAGACTGTGTCTTGGATGAGGAAACACAGGTGAACATTATGCCAGAAAGTACTTGGGAAATTTTGGGAAAGCCTGCTATGATTCCTTCATTAGAAGGGATAGGATTGTTTAAAGGAAAGATGATAACCCTATGTGGGAGACTTACTCATGTACCTATGATTGCTCATGGAGCATCGAATGAAGATGAATTTGAGGCCATTAAGTTTGTTGAGAACAATGATCCTTTTGCACTTTTGTTAGGAAGGACCTGGATTGAGAAAGATCAAATTCGGAGGAAAGAAGAAGAGGAAGCCATAGAACATAAGAAGCAAGAATTAAGTGACTTCATAGCCAAGAAAATAATGCGACTAATAGAAGAACAATAGGACAAGTCAAAGAAACTGAGGGCCAAAGACCTAGATTTCAGAGTTGAAAGAATGCAAGAAGGCTTAAAGAACCTATCCATGCAGGAGAGAAGAGAACCTACCCCGGAAGTAGTAAGAGAAGAGATATTGCATGAGAAACTTTTGATAGAACATCAACAATGCGAAGTTACTATGATAAGATAAGATAAGAAAAAAAATGGGAAGAGGAATCCAAAGACTTAGATCACAAGAAAGAAGGCCATAAAGCTCAGTAAGAAGAAAGAAAAGTTAGAAAAATTGCAAGAAGCTCCAGAGAGGACTTCGCAGAAGGAAGGTTTGAAGAACTTGAACCTCGCTAGAATAGCAGAGAAACACAGAAGAGAAATTCGACTTGGCGAAGCTATATGACCATTGGAGGCATCCCGACTGTTAGAACGATGCTTTGGAACAACTAGAAATGAATTTATTGTCGGAAAGATCGCCATTGGACCATTGGGACTGTGCCATAATGGATGGAATCATATTGATTGAGGATTTTCGATCTGTTGGATGAACCCGTTACGAGATTGTTTATTTAATCCGTCGAATGCCTCACTGGAGAAAATTTTTCAAATTGTGATTATCCGAGTGAACAGAGAACTAATTTCCATCATGTTGTGCTTTTGAGACCTCACCACCCATTTTTCTTACCTTAAGTGTTTGTTCTCCTACCCGAGCTATTTGACCATGAGCGTGCATGTCGGGCGACTTTAGCGCAATAGATAAGTCTATGGAGGAGATCCTAATAGACCTTATGGCTAAGAACATTATGCCCACAGGAGTACAAGCCTCATCGACGTGAGGATTTCAAGCATCCCCCTTGACTGGACATCGATCTGGGCCATCTCGAACTATGACAAAGAAGAGAAGCAAGCACTGCGACGACCTGGTGAACACGAAGATGATCCCATCGGTCTTGCCTGACTACATCCCACCTTTGGATGGCACAGTTATTTGTGAAAGTGTCTTGCATGACTTTGAGTACACTCTCATCACTATGTACCTCCCGAAGGGGATACGCGTAGTTGGACTACAGCTAGGACTGATCCCTGATCTTAAGATTAGCGACTTTAACCTAGCAGATAAGAATAATTATGCATTTATCACACCACATAGGTACTTGACAAAGATGACTGGGAAGAAGCCGAAGATAGTCCCCTAGTCATGGTTCAAGGAGATCATGAGGTCCACCATCCTCAACATCATGAAGATACCCCACTTCGGTAGACATCAGAAGGTAAACGTGTGCGTTAAACTCCTCCTATTATGCTACTATGGAGGTTATCTCTAGTTAGACATGTGCGTGACTATGGATCCAACACTAATCCACATGATCACTGCATTGAGCATGCAAGGACTATACCCTCACCAGTTCTATCCAGGGAAGGTTGTAGATTTCTCCCTAGCGCAGCGTATAAAGGAAACCTATGGCGATGTGGAGAAGGGGAAGTGAGGCTATAAGATAACCTCCATCAAAGATGATGCAGTGCGCCTAGGTTGTCACCTGATTGCTGGAAATCTCATCAGGAAGAACCGACCAATGCAAGTTACAAGGTTCGTCGTCAACCTCGCATGGAAGTGCGTCGAGGGCATGCAAATGAACTGGGAAAGCTACCTCATCAATGAGTTGGAGAAGGACTATCATGAAGTGTAGGACCAAGGCTATGAACTCCACTTTAGCTAGTTAATCATTCTTATAGAATTTGTCACTTGGGATATGCTGAAGGGAGCGACATTCCCAGAAGTTGATCCATCAGAACAACTGGCCGCAAGGTTCACCACCTTGTGTTATACAAGTGATATGGAAAAGCAATGATAGTCGAGCGTTGTCTTCCACACTTACTACTTACAAGTCACATGGGCCATTTAATCTTTCCCATGAATGACGTCGAATACACTCCATAGGTTCAATCCATTCGTGAAGTTCTGCATAGACCGACACTTCATATATATCACCGTGTGTGGGGATGAAAACAAGGAGGAGTTGTAGTCTTACTACAAATTGATTGAGGAAGATATGGAGGAGATAACCAAGGAATGGCCTACAAAATTCCTTCTACCAGTTAGAGATGCAGAACTCTTCGACCCCGACCTCATCGAAATTCCTATAGTCACCTGGACAAAGTGGGATGGACCGAGTAGTGCTAAGAAAAATAAAAAGAAGGAAGAATTTCAAGAGATAAACAACGCATCATAGGAAACTACGCATGACTCACTTGGAGGAGGAGGAGGTGATGAAGTAAACTAAGAAGAGGGAGGGGAAGAAGACAAGAAAGAAGAGGGTGAAGTGACACCGTCAAAAGATCCCCTTACAGAGGCCGATACGTCAAAGAAAAGAAAGGTTTCTCGAAAGAAACCCTCAACACGGAAGAAGTCATGAGCCAATAAGCCTCAGTCACAAAATGTACTCATAGTGGATGATATTGACTTCATCATTGCAACTGTGGCAAATTATTTAGAGGATATCTTGCAACAAAATGAAGCAAAGCAGGAGACAATGTATGACATAATCGAGGCAGAGTTGAAGGGGGTACAACAAGCTCTCTATTCGAGCCCCGTAGTGTCTACTATGTCGTCATCGTCATAATTTGTATAGTTGGGGGATGAGCCCACCCAATTGCAAAGGATAGCAGATGCTACAGAGTCTCTCCTTTGTCGAGTATAGGAAGAAAAAGAGTAGGCAACAGAGGCATTGAAGAAAGAAAAGGAGGAAGCCCTCAAGAGGCGTCAGGTTGTTCAGCAAGAGAAAGATGACCTTAGAGCAAATTTCAAAGAAGACAAAGAGCAGATCCAGAGAGAAAAATACCAGCTTCGTGTAGAGTAGATTGGAGTTAGAGAAGAAGTCACTAGAGCACTTCGCTATGTTCCAGGATTGGCTCAAATGGAAGAAGAGACAAATAAGAGCCAAGTGGGGAAGTTCATCGAGGTCATTCAGCAGCTTCAAGAAAGAGTAGCAGAGCTAGAATTTCAAGAAGTGCCTAGCACCCCACAACAAGTAAGAGATCAAAGGGAAGAAACTGTCAGGAGAGCAATAGAGATAATTAATGCGTTGGCCTTAGAATGCAAGAAACTTAGTAACCAAAGTGTGCAGACTTATGAGCACCTTGCAGAAGACCTGGAGGTGAGGATATTCGAGGCACAAATCCAGGAAGCGAAGAAGCAGGCGTCGACCATGCAAGTACAACTGAAGCAACTTATGACCGTTGAGAAGATGAAGAGATCACAAGAGCAATGCACAGTCCAATAGTAGGTCACTGCCATTCAGAGTTGAGTCATGGAGGTGACACAACGACTCCATCCGGTGCAGGATGAAGCTTGCACCCTCTTTGAAGAAATCGAGGGACAAGGATCACAACTGGAATAGGTGGTCGCATTAGTTAAACAATGCCTGGAAGGGCCTATCACAGAGAAAGTCATTCAAGTTTTCACCGAGCAGGAGGCTCTGGTGAAGCAGAAAGTCAAGGCAACTCGAGCTAAGATTGAGGCCTTCAAAGCAGTGTTTCCTAGATCAGAGTGACTCAAGACAAGTCATAGGTGAGTGTTGGGGGCCTGTTGGCCCTCGAACAAGTTTTGTGGAAACATTGGTCATGTTTAACCATTTTTGGGACTTCGACAATATGGTCGAAGACAATGTGCCTAGGTGAAGCGGAGGTCACGGGATCTCGCCTTTTTTGCGGGATTTTTGGGATTTAGGGTTTATGTAACGGGTATGGGATGTCGGCCCATGGGTTCACCCATGCTGAGGCCCCTTTTTTTAATGTATAAATAAGTATCTAGGTGATTTAAGAAGTAGACCTAGAAATCCGATATCTTAGTGGTAATATTAGTTATGCGCAAGAAGATGTGTTAAGACTTGCAGAACTAAGTGCAAGCGTTTTGTAAGTGCTTGGTGTAGACAGACTGTGTAAGGCTTTGTGCTTTGATCCAACTCAGGGAAGGAGGATCTGGCGAGGTGCATGCAGATATATTGTCCTATGCAGAGTTGGCTTTATGGCTTGGTGCTTGTAAGGAGAATGAAGAGACTAATAAAGAAGAGAAGAAGAGTTGGTGGATGTAGCCCCACACTAGGGTGAACCACATATATCCTGTGTTGATGTGATTTGTGCTATGTTGTTTATGTTTTTTATGTATTTAATTGCTTAATCCATTGATGCTTAGTGATTTAGGTATGAATGAATGTTAGATCTACTCGGATGTTATATGCTAAATGATTAGATGTACTTAGATCTTGATTAATACTGTGTTGTTTTGTAATCAAGGTTTGACCTACGATGTGAATAAGGGTTAAAGACTAATGAATGTTAATTGCTAAGTGCTATGTTAAGTATTGTGATCACAGATCTATGTCCTATATAGGTTGCAGACACCTGATTCCTGCAACCCCCCCTGCCTCAACCTCGGGTGAGACTTCATCTGCTTCGCAGGTGTTGCCGAAAGGGCCGATAGTTAGGGTTTTGTTGGTGTGTTGTTGAAGCGTTGAACCCCGGGTCTGCCCTTGTGCCAACAACCCTAAAGGGCCCCTTGTCCACACTAAGAACTAGTTGGATATTGCCTCAAAGACATGCTATAAATGAAGGCCATGGGTGCACTAAGAATTTAAGAATCTCATAGTATTTTTATGCTTCCTCTATTCTCCTTCAAGAAACCTCTTTTCTTCTTTGAGCATTCTAGCAACATCTCAATAAGATATTCCACTCACCTCTTGAGGGAATAATCTTGGATTTCTTCACTATTTTCTTTCTTGTTTATCATTGTAATAAGATCTCTCAAATAGGGGACTCAAGAGCCCTCCCAAGGAGGAAGAGGGGATCGATAAGTCCTCCTTTCTCTACGATGTTTTCCAACTAATATAGTTTTCCATTGGTGGCATAATCTTGGTCATTTGGTTGATTGATTTTGGTTCAAAGTTTCTTATGCATTCTAGTTTCATTTCCTTAGTTGTTTTTAGTTTATTTCTTGTTTATTTCATGTTCTTGAATTGTTTAATTCATACACTAACCTCTACCTTGTCTAGCAGGCCCAGCTAGACTCATAAGTGCCCTTGTTTTTCTCACCCAAGTGACGAAACAGACACAACAGTTAGACATGGAGGTTTATACTTCTCACAACTACCATAATATCAAAACTCCCTCCTATATAGGGAGGTATTAACAAGTAGCATTGTCATAGCCACATAGGATATCTCATGATCACAAGAAACATCATCACTATCGGTATCATCTAATAGCATCCTGGCATCAAAATATATCATCAACCACATCATCTCTCAAGGTCATACTCCATTTGAGTAATCGGGCATGATGTTGAATAAGCCATGTGCTGGACTTAGCACACTCAACATAGTGTCTCGCATAAGTCACTCAGTCAATAGAGTGATTCAAGGACCATTATTCTAATCTAGACATACATCCTAGAAGAATAGTTGTCCCAACAGATGTTGAATCTCTCCACTACATCATCTCTAATTTGTACTAGCATTATGTGAATGCATCATATCTAAGATGTACTAGAATTATTTGGAGTACCATCTACATCATATCTAATCCGTACTAGAATGATGTGAATGCATCATATCTAAGTTGTACTAGAATGATGTAGATCAATGCCTCTGCATCATCTCTAAGTTGTATGATCATATCTAAGTTGTACTATCATGATGCTCTGCATCATATCTAAGTTGTACTAGCATGATCATATCTAGCATGATGTGAGTCATCTACATCATCTCTAAGTTGTATGATCATATCTAAGTTGTACTATCATGATGCTCTGCATCATATCTAAGTTGTACTAGCATGATCATATCTAGCATGATGTGAGTCATCTGCATCATCTCTAACTTGTATGATCATATATAATTTGTACTAGCATGATGTTCTACATCATATCTAAGTTGTACTAGCATGATCATATCTAGAATAATCTGACTCAAGAATAAGCATCATCTCTAAGTTGTACTAGCATGATGCCAATGTATCATATCTAAGTTGTAATAGCACAATGCATATCAAGACATATGTATCATATCTAAGTTGTACTAGCATGATGTTGAAACATCATATCTAAGTTGTACTAGCATGATGTTGAAACATCATATCTAAGTTGTACTAGCATGATACATACCAACAATATGTCAACCTTGACCATTCTCCACAAGGAGAATGTCTTTACACCAACACACTGACTATCCATGATAACATATATTAGCACTCCCTCCTAACTAAGGAAGTCATCTCCTCCATTTCAACCAAGGGAGAAATCTCCACGAGTCCTAGCTTGTCCCTCAAGTATGCAAACTTTATCTTGGGCATAAGCTTGTCAAACTATTAGTTGTCTGCTCATCGGTGGAGATGTACTGGACAACCACTTCTCCCTTATGGAATTTATCACAGATAAAGTAGTACTTGATCTCAATGTTCTTCGACCTGTCATGGAACACGGGGTTCTTTGAAAGCTTCACATAGCTTTGATTATCACAATGTATCACATTCAAATCCAACACCTGATCAACTAGTCCAGAAACCAGCTTACAGAGCCATAAAGCTTCCGTTCAAGCATCACAAACTGCAATATACTTTGCTTCTGCAATGTTGAGTAAAAAAGACTTATGTTTCCTTATATCCCATGATATCATAGCAGATCCCAAACTAAAACATACACCATAATTACTCTTTTTTTCATTTTCACTCCCTTCCCAATATGAATTAGTAAATCCATGTAGTTGTACATCACTATTTGAGGCATATCTCAAACCATATTTTAGTGTCCCACGAAGATATATCAAAACATGATTTGCAGCTATCTAATTCTCATGTCTAGGTTCCACCTGGAACTGGATCAACGTGTTCACAACAAAGAAAATGTCTGGTCGGGTATTCACCAAACACATCAATGAGCCAATCAACTACTGGTACAGGGGTGAGTCTACTGCATCAGAATTAGAGTCTCTCAACTTCCTCATATCTATCACCATGGGAGTTGCCATGGATTTGCAATCCATCATCCCAAACTTCTGAAGGATATTTACAACATACTTCCCTTTCCCTAGGAATATTTCACCATGCTTCTACCATACTTCTAGTCCCAAATAATAATGCATGATATCAAGATCCTTCATATTGAATTCAGAGGCTAGCTCCTTCTTACAATGAATAATGAGAGGAATTTCACCTTTCATAAACAAATCATCAACATATAGTAGTAGGATCACAGGTGCATCATTCACAACCTTGTAATAAAGGTTTGGATCATCATATCTCTTAGAAAGTCCAAGTCTCGTCAAGTAACTATCAATTCATGCATACCAAGCTCTTGGAGATTTCTTGAGTCCATACAAGGCCTTCTTTAATCTACATACATGGGTATCTCTTAGGTGTACCTCAAAACCTTGAGGTTTCTCTATGTATAGTTCTTCCTCAATTACTCCATTGAGAAAATTAGTCTTTACATCCATCTGATGTAAACTCCAACCCATGGATGATGCAAGAGATATGATGGCTCTGATAGAGGTATATCCGGAAACTGGAGCAAACTTCTCATCATATTCTTCTCCCTCTTGCTAGGAGAACCCTCTAGCCACGAATCTCACCTTGTATTTATCGATACTCCCATATATTTCATGATTTATCTTGTAAACCCATTTTGAAGTTACAACAAACTTTCCTTTAGGTCTAGGCACAATTTCCCATGCATCATTTTTCATGATAAATTGATATTATTCCATCATAGCTTCCTTCCATTCTTTCTTCCTCACTGCTTCCTCAAAGGTGGAAGGTTCTACATTGACAAGAATTGTCATGAGTGTTGCATAACTAGAGAATATTTTGTTCCTCTTTCTTTCCCTGAAGGTGCCTGATCCAAAAACAAAGGTATTACTGATAAATTGGAAGTTTAGTTTATTGTACTTTATGCATCGGATCGATAAGAATGCAAAATACATAAACTCATTAACTTATTGCGGAATATAAAAGGTGACTTTTACTTGATGTTTATAAGTGAATAAAGAGATCATCCATTAATAACCATGTTGGAAATTACAAGAAGAGAACAACAAAATAGAAAGAGAAATAGAGACAAGAACTTGTTAACAGAGTTCACCAATCGTTGGCTACGTCTTTGGGCCCGCTTCCAAGTGGAGTACCTCTTTATTTCTCTTTAAATGCTCAAAGTTCTCTTACATAGGCTCTTTGTTGTTACATTACATGCTTTAGATCTGCTATGCAAGACCTCCTTGCTCAGATTCATACATGCATCATCAAACTCCTCTCAACAACATGAGAAAAGGCCAAAAATTACAAAGATGCTCCTTCAAATCCGTCCATCAAAAATTCTCCCCAAAGCTTAAAAAATCTTGTTTTATATAGTTTTCAGGCTCAAATGAGGAAGCCCAACTTCCCCTCAAGATCTGGCCTCTTTCTGGGATCAAACCCCCCTCCAAATGGCCAACATATCCTCAAAAAAACAATTCTAATCATTATATCAGGAAAAAATCAACTATAATTGTCAAAACCTATAGTAAAAAAACCATTTTTGCATAAATTTGGGCTTAAGACCCCAAAATGTAGCACATGCCCCTCAAATAGTGGTCATATGCACTAAAAATGGCCAAGCGTTGGCCCCAAGATTGCACTAGCACATGGTTTTGGTGCACGTATCATGGAACCTCCCCTTTAAACGTGCTCTGGTGGTTAGGTGAGGCGCCCGTGCCTTGGTTGTTTTCTTATGTAACCATGGGTTGGGGCTTATCCCTAGCCCCCCCTTTCTGCCACATTACAATATGCATTTTAAATAATTTTAATGTGGCTTGTATACACAAGGCACTCACATGGCGCATTTTGATTTGGACCATTCCCAAGACTTTTCTATGCCAAAAGGTCATGGGATCGAATCCTATGAGCTACAAAATTTTGGATCAACCACCGAATGATGGGGTGCCACATGGCACCAAACAATTTTCCTAGAATGTGCCACTTGTCCAATTCTGATTGGATCTGTCATCTACCCAGTAAACTACTGCAATGCTGCCACATGTCTCTACCACATCTGCATCATTAAATAGCTTTGGTGATGTCATGTTGACGTCAGCATTGACTTTTTCCCAGTTGACCTTTGACTTTTTAGTTGTTTGAGAATCTGATCAAAGTGCAATAACTCTCTCATAAAGAGCCCATTTGAGAAAGTAAATATATGGACGGAATCAACATGACGAGACGATCGCAATGGAATTAGTTTCACTCAATTCCAAGAAATTTAATTTTTGAGCATTTTCTGAGCTTGGGGAGCCTCCTGGATTAGTGCCACTGGGATATTTATGTCTTTCTTCTTCTTGTAAGGTGGATTCTAGCCATGTTGGTTGTTCTATGTTCTTGGTTACAATAATTGGTTCTACATGTTCAAGTGGCTAGTTTGGTTCTTCATTGGGATGTTCCGGTGAACATGTACTTTCTTCCTTGGGGTCCTCATATTCTTCTTCATCATTGGAGTCTATGGGATCTTCTATATATTTCTTGAAGGAAATATTCTCATCAAAATTTATGTCCCTACTAATTTCAATCTTTTGTTGACCTGGGACATAGATTTTGTAAGCTTTTGATGTATCACTATATCCAACGAATATGCTCTTCTTTCCTAAAGGTTCCAACTTCTTCCCTTTGTCCTTGGGAACATGGATATAGACATGACACCCAAATATCCTTAAATGTTCCACACTTGGATTCTTTCCTGAGAAGGCTTCTTCTAGAGTCATGTTCTTCAATATACGATGAGGAATTTTATTCTGAATATATAAATTTGTCATAGATGCTTCTCCTCATAGAAACATGGATATATTTTGGTCATTCATCATTGCCTTAACATATTATTCAATGGAAAATTTCTTTCTTTCTTCCACACCATTATGTTGAGGATTATGTGGGACAATTAGCTCCCTCCTAATCCCAGCTACTTTATAAAAGGAAATGATCTTTTTGGAGGTGTATTCTCCTCCATTATCAGATCTTATCGTCTTGATCTTCTTATTTGTCAAGTTTTCCACTTCAGCTTTGAATTCTTGGAAATTTACAAATACTTGATATTTTTTCTTTATCAAGTACATCCAAGTATTTCTTGAGAAATCATCTATGAGTGTTACATAGTAAAGAGAGCCTCCTAAATACTTCACTAGAATAGGACCACATACATCTGAGTGTATCAGATCCAATATCTCCTTGGATCTATTCTCACTACTTGGGAATGGTTTCTTAATATTCTTCCCAAGTGTACATCCTTTGCAAATACCTTCGTTTATTGATTGTAGTTATGGTATGCCTACAACCATCTATTTTAGAGATGGAAATTATTGATAATGAAGGTGATAATACCTTCTATGCCATAACTCACTAGGATTGAGTTCATCATGTACAAGGGCTTGAGTATTCAGACCTAGGAGTTTATACAATCTTCCTTCACGTATCCCAGTAACTCTAGCATCTTCTATTTTTTAATATTTGGACCATACAAGAACTTTTCCATTGAAAAAGGTTGTTCTATATCCTTTGTCTTCCAAGCAAGAAATAGATACTAAAATGTTTTTCATACTAGGAACATATAAAACATTCTTAAGATGAACATTGTTACTTGATTCCATTTCGATAGAAGTTTTTCCCAATCCTTTGACTCCATAAGAGATATTGTCTCCAAGTTCCACTTTATGAGAGGTTTCATTTTTCTTCATGCTTGAGATATTTTCACGATCACATATCATATGTCTTGAATTTCCACTATCAATCAACCACATGTCATCTTCAAAGGATCCTGTAAGAGATGAGTAGTAGAATAAATATATTTCTTCATGCTTGGATTTCTTTGAAGGTTCTTCATCATTGGAAGCAGACACATGGTGTCTTTCCTTTCTCTTCTTTGCTAGTTTAGGTAAATCCCTTTTGTAGTGTCCATAATCATGGCATCCATAACATTGTACCTTTGACATATCTCTCTTATGATTGAATTTATTTCTTGAACCAATTCTTTTCTTACCTTCGTGTCTCTTGAACTTTGTTGCATAGGCTTAATAATCATATTCCTTTTGATATATTCCTTTTGAGTTTATCGTTGTCTCATCTTGTGAGAAATAGGTACGAAGTTCTTCAAGCATTGAAAAATCATTTCTTATATTCATACTTGTAGCAAATACATCCCATGATCTAGAAATACCATTAAGTGCTATATTCACAATTTCCTTCTCTGGAATAACTTCTTCAATGGCTTGTAGTTGATCTCTCAACTATGAAATCCTCACAAAGTATGAGTCTAAAATTCCATCCTTAGTCATCTTTGTGTCACAAAGCTCATTCTTCAGACTCATCACTTGTCCAATATTCCTGACTACAAAAAGGTTAGTTAGGGCATCATACATCTTCTTGGATGATTCAAGGTTGGATATGTAGGGTATCAAGTGATATTTGATAGATTCCACAATGATAATCATAGTGTTGATTCCATTATCCTTGAAATTTTCCATCACTACAACATTCTGAGGTTCAGCTTCTTTTCCTACTTCAAATTGTGGTTTCACAATCTTTCCCTTCACGATATCTATAATTTTTTTATTCGCAAGGATGAGGTAAATCCTTGTCTCCCATGATTTGAACGCAAACAGGAATGCAAACAGCCCCGAGCACCGTAATCTTGACAGATAGAATAATTCTGGAAGAAGTACCAAACCCAACAGATAACCAAGTGATAACGCACCTTTCTCCAAAGGTAGTGCACCAAGAAGAAAGTCTCAAAACCAAAAACCAAGAACAATACCCACCTGCAGTCATTGCAGCTGCACTCCTCCTCCATAATTACGCACCACTTTATCTTGTGTGAGCTTGTGAATGAGAGTGTGTGTCCAAATGAGATAAAGCACCCTCTATTTATAGTGCTCCTTGTCAACTTTCTAGGTTGACTTCTCTTTCTAGAGGATAATACTTTATTATTAAATATATTACTGAGCCAACTTGTCTTCTAGGGTTCTTACACATCTGTTTAGGGTTTCTCTAGCTTCTGGAATATTCTAATCTATTCATAGGTTACACAAGGAGGTTGATACCTCTTGCAACTAGCATAATATCAACAAACTCCACCATTTATTTCCTTCAGGAATTCCTTGGCTTCATCCCCTTTTAAAATCATTGTCAACACTAAGAGTCTGAGCATTTTATTGAAGACTGGAGGGGCCAAAGAAATAGGGGACTCTCCTTGTAGATGGATTATTCTTTAATTCTTATCAAAAACATCGATGCAACACAAAAATAACTCTTTGAAGTCACAAACCTATGGAACACAACCTACCAGAGAAATTCCTAATGTCCAAATCTAGTTTGAAATCCTCTCTAGAGGTGGCAATGAGGAGTAACAATTGTATTCTCTTTACCACTGAAACCTTTTATCTTCCCGTCCAAATGAGTTTATGGTATATCTACAGAAGTTTTTGTTTCTTCTGGTTGTCATGCTTAATGAAGTTGGTGGATTAATGTATAGTCCTTTTAAAATGTTATTACCAAAGAAATTTTTTTTATCATAATATGTTTTAGGAATCTTGATTCAAGATTCATTAATACAAATTAAATTTAGAATTGATGAAGGATTGTCTCGAGAAAATTTCCGTTAATAACGACCTTTAAATACTTAACCCATTTTTTTATTTTCGATATATTTGCATTAAATTCTCATCGTGGAGGGTGATAAGATAGGATATGAGTTATCGTGAGGGAATGGAACCAGGAGTGTGTGGAGGAATAATTAAATAATCATGAACCCACAGACCCATAGTGGGAGTTCAAAAAATTGACTAAGGATAAGGAATCAATCAGACTGAGAGGATCAGGGGTATGTGTGGAGGAACCAAAAAATCACCATGGCCCACAATGAAGATTAAAAATTTGACCAAGTGTTGAGACATGTTGGAACCCAAAGTTTTGGGTTCACTTTTGTGTGCGTGCATAAACGTAAGTTGTGTGTGCTCATCCAGTAGTTTTGTGAGTGCCTAAGTAGATGCGTGAAAGAATGTTGTAGTGCATGTAGCAGACTGAGTTTTGTTGAGTAGCACAGCAAGTTTAAAGGTGGTCAAGGGAACGTCGACACGATTTTTTTTAGTTGAGCGCATCGATCTAAGTTTTTTTAGTTGCATTGGAAATAAAGAAGAAGCCCGCCAAAAGAAAGAAAGGAATCATAGGGATATCCCCTGAAATGATTACTGCCAGTAGTAGATGAATACATTGGGTGGCCAGAAGATGAGCTAGACAGGGAAGTTAATATTTCTCCTGATGCAGAAAACCTACATGGAGCCCTGGAAGGTACCAAAAGTGTGTGAGGATGTTAGATCAAACAAGCGAGTGGCATAGAACATAAAAGGACAATGCTCCCCAACATAAAGAGATATAAAAGAGAGCTCTTAGCTCAAAAAGAGGTTGGTGAATGGGGAAGGCATTGATACCAGAGCTTAGATTTTTCCTAGTGCAGTTATGTCTAGTAGAGAGAAGTCTCATGTGTCTTATATCTGTCTGAGTCTTACAGTTTAGTGCAAGGTGCATATTGTTGTATTCCAAAAAAATTTATAGTAATGAGATGAAATATTATGTTGTGCAACTCAGTTATTCAACACATTGTATGTTTCTGAGATGATGGAATATGTTCAGTAATAAAGCTATATAATTTCTATTATATTTTTTGTTTGTCATGAATGAGTAACACCTATGCATGTATTGTGTTAATTCTTAGTCCTTGTGAGGTTATCAAATATGAGTTACATAGATGTCATTTTCAATTTTGTTAGTTGTTTGTGATCATCCATCATCGACACATGAACTTACGGTCTCTATGATCCTATTTGCATCATAGAGACCCAAAATCTCATGCTAGGAAATTATGTGGGAGAGGATGTTGTTCCAGAGTCAATGAAAGGGGAGACCCGGACTACAAAGAGACTTGGAATCGAAGATATCAGTAATGATAGTAGTGGTAGTGAGGACCTAGGTGATGAAGACCATACCCTTTGGCTATTGCAGTATGTTGAAAACTTGAGAAGAGGAAGAGTACACATGTGTATTGTGCAGGTTAAAATGTTTGATGCATCGATGGACTCAAAAGAGGAAGCATAACACATTCACACATTGACAGTCACCTTTGACTTGTTGTCGATATATTCGACTTCAAATTTACCCAGTCGAACCACCTTGAATTTCATCTTGTTGTCTATATCTTCGAATTTGACTATAATTCAATCCACCTCGAATAGACTTTCACTACAAAGAATATAAAAACCCAACAACATGTTCCTTGGAGTTCTTGATTGCTCCCATTTTGACGAGCTTGCATTTCTCATGCATTAGAGACTAAATGAAAAGATCTAATGTGGGAATTTTCCAAGATGCTCTCAAAGTGATCCTCACTGTATGGAATGTGGAGACAAATACTGCATACTCTGGTCCCAATTTTGACAAAATTTCAAGAATCAATTGTTTGTGTTGAGTTGATTTATCGATCCCACATCCTTTTAGTTGAAGAAGTAGGGACTTGAAATTCATGAAGAATTCTTGGATATTCTCAAAACTCTTTGGATCTAAAGATTTTAATTCAATCTCAAGCATGTGAGGTCTCATCTCATCTTATTTTCCAAAGATACCTTCTAGAGTGGTCCAAATCATGTTTGTAGTAGCACATGATTCAACATGAACCAATACCTCGAGAGAAATTGACATACAAATAAGACTGAATGATGTAGCCAATAAAATTTGATTCATTCACAAGATATAAGAACCATGCAAACACATGAGAATGGAAAAAAACTCTCTTTGTTCCTTCTCCATCCTAACTATTACAACGGAAGTTCAACCCCTTATAACTACTATCTCAAATTTTCGAAAACCACTAATTTTAGAAAATTCTCACTTGACTTTAAAACTGACCAATAACTAAAATTTAACTAGAGAGGAACTATTTTTTAACTCTCTTTTCTGATTAGGTGCATAAAATAAGAGATAACTGACAATTACTAATTTAAAAATTCTCAAAAAAAAGACTAAATCCCTAATTTGAGGCCTTATATGAAGGAATTTGGCTCTAGAAAGTGGAGAAACAATGTGCAATCTGAAGGATCATATTGAAATGATAGTGAACTCTTCAAGATGCAACTCCCTATAAAATTGTATACCAAATAGATAATCGAGTTAAAATTTATGACCCTCGAAAATCCCCATATCATTCTCGTTTGGTTGAAAAGAAAGAAAATCCTGCAAGTTACTGTCTTCAAACTTTTTCCACTTAACGAGATCTAGGTTTAGAAATTCCCCCTCTATAATCCATCTACTCTATGTTGGTGCTATGCCTTCCCACTAGTCCATATATCAATTGTATTGGCCTTGCCGAGTATGAAGGGTATTCTTATCTAAAATGTGTGCAATATTTTCCTTTTTATTGCTCTAAATGGCCTGTTTCCAATCCACCTTTGCCTCACTTTCATCACCCATATCGTCCCCATGGAAGATATATAAAGAAGAAACATTGAACATAGGGGAAATATTGAGATCGACTGGTAAATCAACCTTACAATCATTGTCATTAATTTTCTTAAGAATCTTGCAAGGACCAATTTTTTTATACTTCAATTTGTGGTAGGTTCCTCTAGGAAAATTCTCTTTTCATAAAGAAACCATCACCAAATAACCTTCATTTAATACTTGGTATCGTCAGTGAGCATCTTTTATAAAAAAAAAAAATATTAGTGGAATGTATTTTTTGTCTCACCTGTTGCTGCAACTATTGAATGTGTTCTGCAAATGTTTCCCCATAATCATCGATCCTATCCCCAAGCAGTAGTTGCACCAAATCTAGGAAACTGTCACATACCCACTACCTAAATCGGATTTTTCTGGTCTTCTACCGGACCAGAAACCCTAAATATCCATGGAGGCCCAGCGTAAACTGGCTCTTTCTCTCTCTTTCTCCGTTCCCATGTGATCGCGGGTCATGATCGCGGTTCAATTTGAACGTCATGCCTATTTGTATTTCGCACCTCGGCGCTACAGTAATGTCTAATCGTTCAACTCTGCAACCATCAAACCCCGACAGGGCTAGAGACTGGCCAATGGGGATGAATCCCTACAGGGTCAGCAAATGACCAATAGGAACAAATCCCAACAGGGGTAGAAAACTGCCAATGAGAACAGGCCCCATCACGCGGTTAAGTGGAATACAGGTGGCAGAAAGGGAAACGCGACATGGTGGTCGACATGTCAGGAGGGGCCCCACTTCACACACCACATTATTCTGGACCACCCCCCCATTAAAGGCAGAATGGCAAGGGGGGTCTGGAATCCACTTGAGCGTCGTTGATCCCGGTGAGTTAATCTTGACCGTTCGAGAGCTGCGTTTCCAATTACGGACCCCCCCCCCCNATTAAAGGTAGAATGGAAAGAGGGATCTGGAAGGCATCCTCAGTCGTAGATATGGGTAGGTGGACTCTGGCCATCCAGATTTGTTCACTACTTACCCTACTATGTGCTCGTGCCCCAGCATAAAACTGGCATCTCTTCCTCACATCGGAAGGTCGTTACGGACCCTGAGATTTCCCGAAGGAATCTTGTCCATCCATTGGGACTTAACCACATGCTAGTGTCCCGACATTATGAATCGGGATTTGTCAAGGCAAGAGCCCAAGTTTTTGTTAGCAGAACTCCCAAATCCCCGATCCCCGATTTTCCCGAAACGGGTAATCTCTCAACACGTCACTTCCTTAAATCGGACAGTCCACAACTGCTCCGGGGTTTCCTCCCAGGAAAATCCCGATCCCTTGTTGCCAGGACTCTCGATCTCGCGATTCCAGATTTCCCGAAATGGGAGATCTCATGACACGTGGCCTCCATCCATCGGATAGCTCAGATCCATCCCGGGCTTTTCACCAGAGAAAAATCCTGAACTCTTGTCAACAGGAATCCCAATTCCGCGATTCCTGATTTCCCGAAATGGGTGATCTCTTGACGCCTGGCCTTCGTCAATCGAACAACCTAGATCTATTCCAGGGTTTTTCGCCCCTATATTCTAGAGTATTAACCCTCGGGTAACTCCTGACAGATCCAACGACTATCGGGTTTTTCAGCCAAGATCTGATGGCTCATAATGGTTCCTACCCATGCATTCTTCCACGACTCCCTGGGAGTGGAAAAGATCCACAGTCCAGATACTCTCATGAACCTTGGGGATCTACGGTCCTAAACTCTTCGCTACCCACGAAGACACTGGAAAACCAAGTGGTAAGGCATTTAACGCCCTACTTTCTCCTACTAATCTAACGGTCGTGGGTGACCACAGATTCCCCAATGAAATCTCATCCATCGATTAATACCTATAAGGTTAAGGTACTTAACTTTCCAGCTCCTTCCTCCGATCTGACGGTCATGAGTGACCATAGATCTCCCGACAGGATCTCATCCGTCGATTCGTTACTTCATCCTTATGCTATCATCTCGGTTTTCAAGAGGATTGTTCCTCCTTATGCAGGGTCACTAAGGCCTTACGCCTTCACAACCGCCTTCCCGGTTCTTGATGGGCTTTTCAAGGAAGGTATTTCTATGGGGAGAATTACTCAAGGTACTACCTGAGGTATATAAGGATGTCGTCCTCCCGAGAGCCGGGCGTGAAGTTTGAGTTGGATCAGTACGCACAGAAATAAAAAATTCATGAGGACATAAACCATACATAGTCTTTCCATATAAATATACAACTACTAGTACTGATCAAAACACCATACAATCATTCTTATAATGAAATCATTCACAGT
>SNQJ01S0171549.1:20523-39424 GCA_010110895.2 Picea sitchensis
ATCACATATTCACATTTATGAGTTTGCCATAGTTCTTGGCCAGTCCAGTTATTTTTACAAGCTGGGGGAAACAGGGTGTTACAGAAACCCATAGGATTTCAACCATAAACAACTTGAAATGGAGATTTACCAGTAGATTGATTCACTAAACTATTGTAAGAAATTCTACTTGAGGTAAATTGAAATCCCATTGCTTGGGATTCTCTCCAACAATTTTTCGTAACAAGTTTCCCAAACTCTAATTTACTACCTCGTTTTGACCATCTATTTGGAGGTGATAGGAACTATTGAAATTTAATTTAGTCCCCATTTTATTCCATAAATTCCTCGAAAAATGACCCAAGAATCGAGTATCTCTATAAGAGGTGATAGTTTTTGGAACCCCAAGCAATCTAACAATTTCTAGAAAAAAAACAATTCAGCCACCCTCAATGCATCAGTAGTTTTCTTACAAGCAATGAAATGAGCCATTTTAGAGAACTTGTTAGCAATCTATAATTTACCCAAGGATGTGGAGGTAGTCATAGAGGTAACATCAAAACCACTTCGAGTCAAGGATCTAGCCCTCCAAGACTCAGAGAGGGATCTCTCAGTATGATTTAGCTTTGTTTGGGTTGGATATTAGGCTAGTTATGATAGATTTGGGTTTGGTTTTTAAATGTTTGGTTGGAACAACATAGGAAAACCATTGGGAAATGGATTCAAAGAGGCTGAGGTGATCAATTTGCAGAAGTATCAATCTAAAGTGAAACAGGGCAAGGTAGACATACTACTGGATCCGGTAAATTTGAATGAAGTGAGATAGAAGAAAAGAAAAAGGATCAATCTAGCAACAAAGCAATGAATAATTCTACCACTAAATATCAGAAGAAAACATTTATATTATCCCCAGTAAGAATCAAATTGTATCTTTCAAAAAATTATGTTCTTAAGACTTCTATAAGATAATAAAGAAAGGAAAAACATATGGAAACAGAGAAAACAAATTACAGAAGAAACACTTCACCAATAGCTATGGCACATGAATCCTGAAACAACTGATCTTGTACCCATGCAGTTTTGAAAGTAAAGAGGCTTTGTGAGCTCATTACAATAATGGGAAAATATTCTTTCAATAGGTTCCAACCCCCCTATTTACTTTTTCAAAACTGTATTTATAAGTATATTACATGAGAGAGTTCAATCATGAAACTACTAGCTAATAATTACATCATAAATTTACAAAACATGACAATGTTTATCATAAAAAACTATCTCCAACAAATGATTTCCATCTGGTAGCTCCTTCCTGATATCTCTAATTGATTCTCCACAAAATAAGCCTGATATTGCATGAATAGCCCTGCACTACCAGAACTGGAGAACTTTGACAACTGTTCCCACCAACAAAAAATTGTCGTTATCATAAGTATGCTCCCAATTTTGGAATGATTTCTAAACTCCCAAGTGATCGTGGTCTGCTGCTAGGTATACTAATTTGATATACATCAAATTTGGGAAGATTCATTGTGATCTTCAAATATAATTATCATCTATTTGAGTGCTCCAAAATTAGGTTTGACGGCCACATGGTTGCCAAATATCTAGATCTGTTGATGATTTTTTGGAGTCAGTATCTCTCACCTGTATTCATTGAATCTGGATTTATCTTCATGCTAATCCTCTGCCTTCTTCGAGCTCAATACCATACAACTTGATTTGATATGCCAAATTTCTGTAGGTTGCAACTTTTCCTCTTCCTCAACTGCTGCATCAAAATGTTGAAAGAGACTTCACTGAATGCTAGAATTATTTTGCAATATCCTCTCAAGATTGTTTCTTCTAAGTTTTGAGTTGGATACCCTTTGAATGTTCAACTACTTTCTAGTTTGCAGCCAAAGTTTCCACCTTTCCTTATTGCAAAATAAGGTTTAAATAATAAAAACAAAACAACTACTAGTTTCTAGAAACATCAAGCTAATCATAAAATAAAAGATAATTTCAAATCCATTTCCAAAACCAGCTTTCGAACTATGAAGTTGTTGGAGGCCTTTGAATTGATATTTTGATGCTAGATGTCCACTCGAATTTGGAGTTATCTAAATTGGATCTGAAGTCACGGTTCCACCTGTGTCTTTAGCTTCCCTGTCCTTTTATTATGGATCTAATCATAAAATCAGAGGTTTGATCCTCTGTCCACTGACATTTTTCCACCAAATTTGGAACTTGACCCTCAAATCTTGTCAACATGTGTTTATTTCATGTTGTGAACATCTGGGTGGTTGATTTCCTTGAAATATAGGATAAGATATGCTTTATCTCCATGTGTCATGCAACCTTGATATCATCATCTCATCAACTTCGTTTGAAAGTCTACCTCCAAGATTTTCTCCTGGAAATACATACTTGGAACTGGACCTCTGGTTTTCAAATTCTCAATGCCTGCATCAATGTTTTCCACATACTCCTTTAACATCAAAACAATTGCAAAATGGTATTAGCCTAACCTTTTTTGATATGGTGCATTCTCCTAGAAAACAACTCCACTATGTTGGTTTCATTGTTGAAGGTGTAACCAATTGATAGTCTTTTCTTGGGGTGTGCAGAAAAACATTGTAAAAATGCCTTTTTATCTACCCAAATGTCTCCATGCCCAATTCTAAAGAATTGATTTCCTTTTGTGGGAGACCACTATGAGAAATTTTTCCTCTTGATGTGTCTCGAACTAGAAACTCCCGTTCTGATTTTCACTAACCATGCTATGAAGAAACTACAGTTAGCACAATGCATTTTGTGAAGACCTAGATGAAATAGGAGCATCTGAAAATGTAGAAGAATTTTCCCTTGTATTTTCTCAAAAAATAGTATCTGAATCCTGTTTGGAGATAATATGTTCTCTCAAGGGTTGATATTTAGTCTCTTCAATTTCCAGTGAAGGTTATGAAGGAGACTGAACATGTACGATTGTTGGGGAACTACCTCTAGGAGCCACTGGTAGCCTATCAGACTGAGCCTTGAAGTATTTCCCAACAAGATTTCCAATTACACTGCTCTGTTTTTAATGAATCTATCAATATCTCAGTTTAAAATCCCAGGTGTGAAAAATATGAGCTATGGATCCATTGTTAAATTTTGTTTTCAAAATCGAACAACTTGGTGGGATTCGAACTCTCAAGACCACCTACAAATAAATATAACATCGCAAGAAAACCTCCACTCTTGGATGATATTGTTTGGTACTTGATAGGTGTAGGCACTTTGTTCAATTAAACGCGACACCGAGCACTTGACAATAACTGGTGTTATCGATGCTTGAGCACTTGGACATGTGCATTGCCCTATGTTGAATGCCAGTCACAAGACAATAATCCTTAACCCAAAGTGCAGAGAAATCAAAATTTTCAAGAAACTACTTATGAGTATTCATATTAAATGAGTCTGCCAACTCCACACCATCAAGATCATGTTGATATCCATGACAAATACAAGAACTACCGACATATGCAACATCAACATGAAACCACATGCCATGATCCTGAGATATTTTTCCAAGTTCCATCTGCAACATCAACATGAAACCACATGCCATGATAATGAAAAGAAGGTGGATGTCTGAGATTATGAATATGTTGCCACCATCTGTCAAGAACCTATGTTTGCATGTGTCGGGCTATCGATCCCCTAACTACCAAATCGTGGTAGTGAAATGAAACAAGAATCTACACTGTGTGCATACTTCACACCTGCACACATTAGCTACCAATGCATCATCATTTATTGACACCTGTACAGTCCCCTCTTGGCACCTTATACATCCTTTGGACAACTGTGGGGTCGCATTGGTGCCTGGCACTGCGTTTTATATTTTTTTTACTCTGTGGGCAATATCCCACATGCACCGGGTAAAATGTGGTATTGGTGTTTATATAATCCAACACTTACATAGTGTTTTGATGCAGTAAGCCTGAGGCTATGCATTGGATCTTGGCCATTGGGATTGTGTTGGCTTGGCACTATGGATGTAGGTCCTAGTTCTCGATGTTAAGTACTTAGAGATTGGCCCTCGACCATTATATATTTTTGAGAAAATATTCTTCAAACGATTTTATATTTGGGAAAAAATATTGGCCATGTCTCTATAATAGGCCCAAGAGCCTATTTTTCTTCATAATAAGAAAAAGGCCAAGAAACATAAGCTCCATGAACTTACAAGTCTTTAACATCAAATATAGCACAAAAATATTTTTATTTAAAATAAACCAAAATTGAAACATTTTTGCCCAATCATCACCAGGAAAAGTATAATAAACCTGAAAGACAAGTGCTATAAATATCCATAGCACATGAAGATTGTTTATTTTACGACATCCCAAGGAGAAGTTCCAAGAGCCTTTTGTCATCTTTGCAAGTTCACTATGCGCTATGAGAAATCTTCTTTAGGGTCTTTTTGAAAATATATTTTGCAAGAAAAACATTCTTTTCAACCCCCAATTCATCCTATAGATATCAATCAACATCTTGATTACCCTATAAATTATAGGGTCCTAACATAACCTATCAACAACCACAAAAATATAATCATTACCTTGTGTGTTTTGGAGCCCCAACACAAATTCCATGCTCAGATTTGTCCATGGGTCTGTGGGCACTGGTAATGGAATATACAACCCTGTGTTTTGTGAGTGTCCTTTATACATTTTCAAACCACACATCGTTACACATACCTAGTTATATATGTTTTCATATCTGGCTAGTAATACTTATCTTTGATTAAGGATAGTGTCTTATACTTTCCAAAATGTCTTTCCAAACCACTGCTGTGAAGTTCTCTCATAATATTTTCCCTCATAGAACCAATTGGAATGCATAGTTTTTTTCCTTTGAAGTGGTAGCTATCTTGCATAAAATATTCACTCTAAGTAAGATATATGTTCTCAGTGACTGAATTCTTCAATTTTTCCACAATCTCCCGAAAATCGTTATCAGACACATAGATATCCTTTAATGCAGCAAACCCAATTACTTGATTTTCCATGGTTTTTAAAAGAACAGTGCATCGACTCAAAGCATCTGCAACTTGATTTTTTCATCCTCATTTGTGCTTCAGAACAAAGGTGTATACTTGTAAGAAAGAGACCCATTTTACATGTCTACTGTTCAATTTATTTTGCGTGTTGACATATTTTAATGCAATGTGATCGCTAAATAACACAAACTCCTTTGGCACTAAATAATTCATCCAATGTATGTTATAGCAAGATTTGTCTCACCCTATGCAAACTTGCACAAATGGCCTTTTTCCATTTCCCTATGCAGAATTGAAGTCCCTTTTTGCAAATACTAGAGCTAAAAACATTATTTTTCCACATATATGCACCCTACCTATAGTACGACATGCGTATATGTAGGTTGGACCACTACAACCCACGTACATAAAGATTTGTGCCCAAAATTAAAAAATGATGTCAGGTTTCCATGTCACGTCATGAGATTCATGATCCTTGACCTTCCATATACTGGAAACATTTCAACTCGACCCTTTAGTTCCACTTGAAGGCTACAAATGGTCCAAATCCGTGCCATGGAAAAAGGGAGAAGAATTCAACTTTGAGAGAAAATTTACTGTAGAGAAATTATTCACTTCATATTGAGTCTGCATCCTTTTTTCCTTTTAAGTCTGAACATATTGTTCAACCCGAAAGATATTCCCTACTTGATTGAGAACCTCAATGTATCTCTTATATGAGATTTCCTTCGTGGAGGATTGAAGTGGTGGAGGCTCAGCTGGAAGGAACTTAGTTTTTTGGTTCTGAACCATGCCAACATGGAAGATTGCAATTCATTCACTTCTGTTGATTACATTTTTATATAAATACTCTTTTCGCATCCAATTAATATATTCCAAATATTTGAATTGTTATTCCATGGGCGTATTTGTTATGAATGTTGATGTATTATGTTATTGAATGTGCTAACATTATATATTATCACCATATTCTTGTGCTTCTTGTTTTTTGAGGACAAGTTGCAGGTGTATTTCTTTGAGTCAAGTGCTCAATGATGGACTTCATCAAATGTCTGGTTGAGGTAGGAATTTTTTCTTGTCTTGCTATCATATTTGTTTATATAACATACCTGAGATTAGAGTTGATTTCTGCAGTCATTTTTGTCTGTTGTGGTTTACCCCTATCCATAGACAAATTTTCATCGTAACAGAATTGGCAACCGTATTGGGGATATAATCTTCTTTTTTAGGGTTTGAAGTGTTTTCTCCATAGATTTCTCTCATTTATATTGAGTTTCTTGTCGTATGACTGCTTGACAGCCTCTATTCAGTTTGAGTATGAGTTTGTTATCCTTCTCCTTAGCGTAGCTATGTTTTATCACATATACGTGGGTTTTTGCCTAACACTCGTGTACATATGTGTGTTGGCCTTCTACAAGAACTGTATATACATGCTTTTCTCTTGAACAGTCGCATAGATCACCTTTTGTTTCTTGGTTTCTGGGTTTGATGGTTGTTGGGTAGGTTTTGATGATTTCTGAGTATTCTTGGGTCTCTAATATGACTGTTAATTATCTATGGAATGACATGAAATCTTTATTTGGTTGAATTTTTGGGTGGTGCCTTTCTCATCATCTTTTTCATTTGATTGTCCTTGCATCTTGAGATGGGTATTTTGCTTATTGATTTCCTACTTTGTTTGTATTTTTTACAGACAGTAGAGTTTTTATATCAAGTTGTTGTTCAGTCCTTGCATTTTCATTCTATTATATTGAACATACAAAAATATTAGGCATTTTACATTTTTGGCATTTTGATCTTTTGAGTCCTTATCATTGATATTAGTACATGTAAATAAAGATTCCATTTTATTTGGAATTGCATAACTGAATTGAGAATTGCATTTTGAAAAGCATATCATTTATTGGGAATTGAAGTTAGGACTTTTCATTGTATTCATATTCATTTATTTTACTTTTCGAGTCATAACATCACTAGTTTCACGACCACACCATTTTGAGTAAGCAAGGCCACTAAAAGTAACAATTTTATTTTTATAGGGTGCACAAACTAGCTTAGGGTTTAGAGCCTTGGAATAGGATTTTTTGAATAAACTTCTCCAAGGCTATTAAATAAACATATGTGTCTGACTAAGGTAGTGGAGAAATCCATTGTATAATCGGTAATATCAGAAGTCTCTGCTTACACCAGAGTTAAGCATGAGGTCACGTGAGGTTGGTTGAGGCGATATCCCCCTGATACCTTCTTAGCGTCAGATATATTTATGGGGATTTATTCATATATGGGGATGTTTCTAGTACCCTTACCTTTGTGAGAGGACGTACTTTCAAGGTTTCTGGCTTTGTTACCCGGCCCATACGGTGGATATGACTTATGACTATTTGCTTATGCATCAGTTATATCGTGGTTTCTTAGTTTCTTGACATAGGTACCACATAGATTACTTGCAGGGGTTATTTTGTAGGCACCCTGGGTCAGATAAGGGTTGGCCAACACACAACCTTTATGGAGGATTATAACTAATTCTAATACCTCTGATATTTAGTAGAGGAGTATCAAGCCCCTCTTAGGTGAGGCATACCTACTTTAGAGAAGGAGGCCTCTTTCAGACACTTTATCATGTTTGTGTGCATATTGGCCTTTTGATTATTTTTGTGTGCTCTTTCATTACTAGTTGTCCTTGGGATTTATTTTTTATATCTCGATTCTTGTGTCATCATGGAGCCATAATAGATTCCCCATGGGTCTTGCCACTTGTTATAGTTACCACCGCATTTTGAGTCTTTTCCTTCTAAAATTCATAGAGTTATCAAATGTGGTACACACACCTCCACTCATCAGACTTGTGATAGTACAAGGATGAGTACTGAAAAGAGTCATCAATACACTGGGAGTCCTTCGACTCCCATACCTACTATAGTTAATGGTACCCCTCCAACACCTTCAACCACAATGGTTGTAGTTCCAGAGGTGCCTATTTTCACCTCTACCCGTCCTATAGTGAACACTCAACCTATAGCCACAAACCCTTTTGGGTTTCTTTGTCACTCACTGGACTATAACGTTCAGTCCATCCTTATGGCCTCTAGTCCTTTTTCTTATTGTATGTTGAACTTAACATCGCAGTTTTCAACCCCCATCCCAAGGGATGGTATGAATACTAACGTTGGACTTGGGGGCACAACTCCTCCATATACTCCATTCTCATTTGGTGGTACTCATGTCCCTCAAACGACTCCTACCATTGGAGGCATTACTCCTTTTAACCCCAGGTCTAATCATGTTACTTTTGGATGGAGTAACCAACCTAGAAGACAATATACTACTCATGTTCCATCCTTTACACCCACCTCCTCTGTATCGATTATAAACAATGCGTTTTTCATGACGAATCCACCTTTATCCTTTGAATTCACACCCGTGGGAGGTTAGTTTCATACCTTGGGAAACCCCCAACCTAGAGCCACTATACCTGGGGAAAAATTTTACAATCCTCATTAGAACATTCCTACTGGAATGGTTCCCAACCAACCCCTCATGAATTAGTCTGGAGGATGGTCTTATAATCCCAGAAAGGGCCATGGTGTTGAGCAGAACCCTAGATGGGATGTGATTCCCCAACAATAATATTTCTAGGGAGCTTGGGGCCAGATGCCACAACCCCGTCTCCTTTTTATGGCCATGCTCAATATTCCAAACTTGTCTAATTTAATGAATGAATCCATACGTCATGATCCTTCATGGCCCTCCATCCCCACTAAGATTCCTTCAGATATTCCAAAATTAGAAGGAATAACTGGTGAGGATCCTGGTGATCACGTTACCACTTTTCACCTTTGGTGCTCTTTGAATTCCCTTAACAAAGATTCTATTCAGTTAATATTGTTTCAATGCACCCTCATGGGGGTTGTCGCGAAATGGTATATTGAGCTACCTAGGGGGGCATACAAAACTTTTAATCAGTTGGTTTTAGTCTTCCTCAACCACTTCCAATTTTTGGTTCGTTACAATGCTGGCATAGAACTTCTATCGACCTTTCATTAGGAAAGGGCCACTCATATCTCAGATCGCATATATGAGTGGCATAGATGGAAGAGCTTGATGAAGGCCTACATACCCCCTAAATTCTTGCTAAAGTGGTTCCTTAAATATCTCTTGCCATATATTCCGAAGGATGTTTCTACATATGGGGTTAAATCTGAGGAAGAAATGATTTTTAAATCCCAAAAGTTAGATCTCTTATATTCTTAGTCTAGGATGTTATACAAGATTCTTCCAGACACACCGAGGTCAAACTATGACCCTAGACAAAAGCCCGAGCCTCATGCCGATGGAATTTTAGGTCCCATCAATGTGAAATCCACAGACTCGGTGACAAGTCACTTGAAAGACTTGTCTCTAAACTAGTCTGTAGGAGGGCGAGGTTCATCTATGTCCTCCAATCCCACTCAGTCGGTAGATGTACATTTTGTGCAATCGTCGACTAACCCGAATGGTAACCAGCAACTAGGAGGGGAAAAGAAGAAAGGACGTAATAGTAATTGTAAGGGTTGGAAGTATAATAATAAACTCAAGGACAATGGTAATAATGAGAAGACGAATAATAATGATGGTGAGGGAAAGAACGAAAGGTGAAAGGTGAAATTTCCCTGTAATCTTTGTACAAATGATCACCTTGCACATTTATTCCCCAAACTTGCGGAATTTGCGAGGCTTTTATCTCTACCACCCTCCATGATGAATAATCCTTTTCCACATAACCACCACATGGCCTCGAGCTCCATGAATGATGGAAATGTGGTGAGTGGGAGTCAAAACCCACCAACACAAGAAGTTGATCATTTATGCATCAATATTATTAAATCTGAGGTTAATGTAGCCACTCAGTCTCGCGATTACATTTCTCCACAAACTATACCTGCTCTAGCATCTCCCCCTCCTCTAGAGATGCCCTTACAAATCAAAAAACTAGAGCCCCTTACCTCATATTCCGAAGGGAGTACTCAAGAGCTCTACCCACAATCCTAATGCTAGAGCTGCCCAAAATTACTCTATTGTTTAGGACCTTGGTCAAACCCCTTGTACGATGTTATATCTGGAGGTACTCCAGATGTGTCCTTCATAGAGGAATTACTTGTTATCTATGTTAGGATCTATAGATCCTTTTGGATCGAAATTTATCAAGTTTGACGTCACAGATGTGAATCCTCGCTTGACTTACCATCTGGAATTCCAAATCCATGTGGGTTACTCAAAGTATAACATACAGTGTATTGTTGTTGATGAAGGAACTACAACATGTGTGATGCCCATGGTCTATTGGAAAGCCCTCGACTCTCTGACCCTTTCTCAGTCTCTGACCATGTTGATTTCTTTTGAAGGTAGTTCCTTTTGCCCTCACGATATTCTTCCTGCCTTTCTGATCCAGTTAGGTGGGAAGATAGTAGAGGTGGATGTTGAGGTGGTTGATGGGCCCCTCGATTATAACTTGTTACTAGGACACAATTAGACTTATGATATGATTACAATCATATATTTCATCTTCCTTACTCTTTTGTTTCCTCATGATGATTGATGAGTTTTCCTTTACGTATGCTAGTCCTAGTGCATCTATTGGACCGTCGATCCCCATGATCGACAATTCTTAGTTGACAAACGAGAATATCGGTGTCAAAATATATTCATCCCTTATGGATACCTTCGACTTCATGGCATCGGTTCACCATATATATGCCATTTCCAGTAGGCCCATTACATCAGAGAGGTATGTTCCTTTCCATAATTCCTATTTTAAGGATCCTTGGACCATACCTTCCTCGACGACATCTTGTGAAGGTCAGTTACATTCTGGAATGGACATGCCACCATCGGCAACAGAAATTGTGTATCAATTTGTTCTTGACTCTTCCGTTGATCCAAATCCTATTACCTCATAGACGGACGAGGAGGATCCTGTCCTCAAGCCCGTGTGGGACACTTCATCGTATTGTTCACATGATAGCCTTGATGAAAATTTTCCTTCGAATGAAGCTATGATTGAGGCCATGAATGGTTTTGACAAACCTTGGGATGATATGAATCATCGCTCTTATTTTCTCCCATAGCTTGCTATAATCGAGAAAGATGATCTTAGATCTACTTTGAGAGAGATAGTCAGTCACGCCATAGTTCCACTTGATACGAATATCATTTAGGCTGAACGAAACATGGTGAGTATCTCCCCTACTGTCACGATTGATATCTCTTGTATCCATGGCAAGATTGAAAATGTATACATCGGTGTGGATTGTTCGCCATAACAAATTCCGATCTACACCAAACTCTTCAAGGAATTCTGAGATGTATTCACTTGGTCATATGAAGAGATGCCAAGAATCAACCCTCAAATTGTCAAACATGAGATTAAAAATTACCCGGATGCTAAGCCTATTCGACAACTTCTTAGAGCTGGAAATCCATGGAAGGTCCCCGCTATTAAGGTAGAGGTAGAAAAACTTCTTAATGATGGCTTTATCTACCCGGTTCCCTTGACTGAATGGGTATCCAATCCCATTCCTGTGAATAAAAAGAAAGGAACCATCTATGTATGCATGGGTTTTCATGACCTGAACAAAGCTTGTCCTAAATACAACTTCCCGACACCCTTCATCGATCATATTCTCTACGAGTGTGCGAGAAGAGAAGTTGTTTCTTTCTTGGATGGATTTTTAGGGTATAACAAAATTCAGATTAAACCTGAGGACCAACATAAGATGAAATTTATTTTCCCTTGGGGTAATTTCGCATACCGGAAGATGCCTTTCGGTCTTAAAAACGTCGGAGAAACCTTCCAATGAGCTATGACCTTCACATTTCACGATCTCAAGCATATAGTCAAAGCCTATCTTGATGATGTTGTTGCTCACTCCTGTAACAGAGTGGATCACCCTAAGCACCTTTGGCTAGTATTTTAAATATGTCACCATTATTGCATCCAATTGAACCCTCATAAATGCACCTTTTGCATTAGGTCAGGTCGTCTTCTAGGAATTTTCGTCTATGATACTAGGATCATGGTAGATCTGTTAAAGGTTGAGGCAATACTTCAATTGCCTCCCCTGTGAACTATTCACCAACTTCAAGGTTTACAGGGGAAAGATATATTTTTATGATGGTTTATAGTGAACTATGCCAATATTACTAAGGGTTTCATGCGTCTCTTGAAGAAGGACACTCCCTTTATTTGTGATGAGTGAGCCCAGGAATCCTTCGATTCTTTGAAGAAATACTTGGTATCGATGCCTTTGTTGAAGTCTCTAGACTACAATAGAGATTACTTGCTTTATGTCTCCACGTCTGAAGAGACAATTGGTATGGTGTTGGTTCAAGAGGATGATGAGCTCCATGCGCACGTCATTTACTATCTTAGTAAAAAATTAGTCGACCTTGAACTCAAATATTCTCATGTTGAAAAGATAGCTTTGGTTGTCGTTCACACAGTCCAACGGTTACAACATTATATATTTCTTTGAAAAAATATTATGGTTTCCGATGTAAATCCATTTCAATACATCCTTACCAGGTGTATCATAGGGGAAAATACAATAAATGGATTTTCATTCTACAAGAGTTCGATCTCAATTTCGCTTCTGCAAAATCCAAAAAATCACTAGTTTTTGCAGAGTTAATATCTGAATTCCCTCAATTAGATGAGGACATTATTCATGTTGATTCATTTTTGGATGAACACATTTTCCTTGTCTCATCGTCAGACCCCTGGTATGGAGACATTGTTCTCTATCTTCAAACTTTAAAGTTTCCTCAGTATCTCTCACGAGATGATCGACAACATATATTAATACAAGATAAGAATTACCTTATCTTCGATGACACTCTGTATTGTCTAGGAGTAGAAAATATCTCACGTCGTTGTTTAACTCACAAAGAAACCGAGACTGTTATAAATGACTGCCACAGTGAGGCTTGTGGTGGTAATCTATTTGGTCTTGCGACAACCCAAAAAAATTTGTGAGCCAATTATTTTTGGCCATATATATTTAAATATTGTNTTTTTGGGTTGCAACCCAAAAAAATTTGTGAGCCAATTATTTTTGGCCATATATATTTAAATATTGTCTCAAAGCGGTTAAGAAGTGTCACCCCTGCCAGGTGTTCACTCAGAAAATGCGCTCGCAGCTAGCCCTGCTCCATCCATTAATTACTGTCAGTCCCTTCACCAAGTGGGGGGTGGACTTTGTGGATTGCAACCCAACTTCAGTTTAGGGGCATCAAAACATTATCATGTCCATAGACTACTTTACTGTGTGGTTTGAGGCCATGCCTATAGATAAATATGATGGGAATACTATCGCCTTCTTTGTATTCAATCAAATTATAGCCATGTTCAAAATCCTGAGTAATATTGTCACTGATCATGGCAATGATTTTCAGAATGAAATGATGGAAGAACTAGCATCAAAAATGGGGTTTAAGCATGGTTATTCTTCCCCTTACTACCCCCAGGAAAATGGTTAAGTAGAGGCCATGAACAAGTCTCTCAAGACCATTCTCCAAAAAATTGTCAGCCAAAGAAAATCTAACTGGCATATAATGCTTTATCCAACACTTTGGGCATACTGAACCTCGGTCAAGACTTCCACCAGTTTTTCTCCTTTCTAGTTAGTACACGGTGTGGAGTCAATATTACATATTGAATGTGAAATCTCTTCTCTTATATTGGTAGTTGCGCTCCTACCTGACACTTCCAATCTCAAACAATGCCTCATGCACCCAGAGAGTATAGATTAGCAACGTCGAGATGTCTCTACGGCTATCAAAGCAAATTAGAGATGTGTCAAGGTCCAATACAATACGTATTTCTATCCTTAGTTGTACGTTGAGGGTGATTTGGTCCTTCTATATAATCAAGCCAAAGAACCACTAGGGGAAGGCAAGTTCAAACCCATGTGGCGCGATCCCTATATTGTGTGACATGTCTTAGAAAAAGGAGCCTATGAATTAGAAGATTATGAAGGGAACAAGTTGGCTAAGCCCAGGAATGGGCTCTATTTGAAAATATATTACGCTTGAGCCCCAATATTGGGCATAACTCTTTGTATACTAATGTAATTTAGTGTATATATATTTTCCCTTTATTTTATCTTCAACTTGCTTATCGAGTTTTCCCTTGGTTGGAAGATGTCAATGGAGTCTTTGGTCTACCTAGGATTCATATACGGAGCCATTCATCATACATGGAACTTGTCTTTCGTCGCTTGGGTTGTTTACCCACCTAAGGGCCTACTGGTGTCTGTAGGTGGCGTATGCATAGGGCCATCCACGAATAATGTGGCTGAATATAGCGTATTTATAGAAATTTTGCATGATTCCATTTCACATAGTATTCACTCTTTAGATGTTCGCATGGAATACCAGTAAGTAGTATGTTAATTGAATGACAATTATCGTGTGCGTGAACCTACTCTACTCCGACGATTCCTGCAGGTACGAATTTTGGAATGACAGTTTGATTTTATTACTTATCGTCACATACCTAGAAGTTCTAATTATGTATTTGATGCATATGATAATTTTGTTTTAGATTGTCATTTGTAATATACCAGATATAAAATGTATGCAGAACTGAAATAAAATGCTATTAATGGTAGAATAACAACAATATAACTAGAACATTCACCACAATAACATTGAAAAGATATAAGAATAGCAACAAAAATAACACTTTGAATATGAAAGCAATGTTCACGGGCCTCTTTGAGGGGGAAACCTCCAGTTGAACAGATCTCTATTACAATAATATCCAAGCTAGGGTTATCATACCCTTGAATCCTATTTATACTAAAAAGAAGCATCTATAGGAAGATCCTTCTAGAAGCAGAAGCTTCTATTAGGTCTTATTACATCCTCCTTATTCTATTTTATTGAAAGGCCTTATTAATATTGACCTTTATTACATCCAAATATATTGTTCTACCTATGTGTGGGTTAGGACCCTAACATTTCCGCTCCCTTAAAAACAACCTTATCCTCAAGGCTTGAGATGGGAAATTGCTACAGAATGGTAGCTGGTTCCCAAGTGGCGTCTACTGGAGTTGTATATTTCCACTGTACTAGCACTTCCTTGATGGTTCTCTAATGTAGGTGATGCTCACACTGGTCCAAAACTGCTTCTGGTTATAGCCAAATGGATCCTTCTTCAACTAACTCTGGAAGGTTGGTTTGAATTTGGCACTTAGCTCCAATCACCTTCTTTAAGCATGAAACATGAAAAAAAGGATGTAGCTTCGAATTGCTGGGAAAATCTAACTGATAGGCAACTTGTCCCACACGCTTTAGTATAGTATAAGGACCATAAAATTTGGGTGCTAGCTTCTGACAATGCTTGGCCTTGAGGGAAGTTTGCTTGTAAGGTTGCATTCGAGGAAACACATGATCCCATTTTGCAAATTGATGTTCAGAGAAACCTTGATCTTCTTGTTGCCTCATGCGATTCTATGCCATGACCAAATTATCTTTGAGGGTATGAAGAATAGCCTCTCGAACTGTAAGTGTTAGGTCAACTGCCTGGACCTTTGAGGCACCCAGTAAGTATGAGAGAACTGAAGGTGGCTTCTATCCATATACCACTTCAAAAGGAGTCATGCGTGTAGCTATATAGTATGAAGTGTTGTACCACAATTTAGCTAGGGGTAGCCATTGAGCCCACTAATTTTTCTTTTCCGATGAAAAACACCTCAAATATGTTTCCAAACACTTGTTGACAACTTCCATTGGGCCATTAGTCTGGGGATGATAAGATGTGTTGAGATGCAATTCAATGCCTTGTATCTTGAATAGATCTTGCCAAAAATTGCTTGTGAAAGTTGGGTCGCGATAAAAAACAATAGAGTGTGGCATGCCATGAAGCTTGAAGACCTGATCCATGAATATTTGAGCCACCGTGGATGCTGTAAATAGGTGTTGAAGGGCGCAGAAATGAGCATACTTGGAAAGGAGATCAACAACCACCATGATGACAGATTTATTTCCCGATTTGGGTAAGCTAGTAATAAAATCCATAGAGATATCCTTCCAAATAGCAAGTGGAATCGGGAGTGATTGTAGTGTGCTCGATGATTTGACTGTTTCTCCCTTGTTGCATTGACACACATCACAGTCAGCTACAAAATTACGAATGTCCTGTTTCATACCATCCCAGAAAAAGGAACGTTTGACCCTGTCATAGGTTTTGGTGAACCCAGAGTGCCCTGTTGTGGGTGTAGCATGAAGCTTAGAAAGTACCATAGATTTAATCTTTGATTGTTTACTTAAATACAAACGGTCTTTGTATCGAAGTTCCTCATGGAGCCAAGAGTACCCTGGGGAAGCTGGAGCTTGGACTACAATTGTTGATTCAACTGCGAACTTTTGGGATCTTGTAGCCATTCCTGGCGAACAGCTTCGAGCCAATCTGGTACAATGAATGAAAGAGAAAAAGGGGATCCTTCACCTTCATATTTTCGAGAAAGTGCACCTGCAACCACATTGTCTTTTCCTTTCTTATAAATGATCTCATAATCATATCCAAAGAGTTTAGTCACCCATTTTTGTTGTTCTAGGGAGGAAATGTGTTGTTCCAGAAAATACTTGAGGCTTTGATGGTCTGTATTAATTTGGAAACATTGCCCCAATATATAAGGACGCCATAGATCCACGACATGCAGAATAGCCAACATTTCCTTTTCATAGATGGATTTGCCCAGATTTATTTCAGATAGTTGCTTGTTGGTAAAGGCCAAAGGTCGACCCTCTTGCACAAGGACATCACCAATTCCTTTCCCTGAGGAATCACATTCCAACACAAAGGTATTTGTGAAATCAGGAAGGGCAAGGACTGGAGTGGTGCACATGGCCATCTTCAAGGTCTGAAAAGCTTGAGCAGTGGTTGGAGTCCAAGTGAAAGAGTTATTTTTTAGGAGAGCAGTGAGAGGTGCTACAATCTTCCCATAATTCTTAACAAACTTGCGATAATACCCTGTTAAGCCTAGAAATCCATGAAATATCTTAAGAGTCTTTGGGTGAGGCCAGTATTTCATAGCTTCAATCTTTTTAGGATCCACCCTGACGCCATCTTTTCCAAACAGATGACCCAAGTATTCTACTTTTGAGGTGCCAAAAGCACATTTAGACTGTTTTAGGAAAAGTTAATGTTGAGAGAGTAGATGGAGAACTCAATCCACATGAGGAAGATGGTATGTCCAGGTTTTTCTATAGATGAGGATATCATCAAAGAAAACTAAGACAAAATGGTGGAGAAAAGGATGGAAGACATGATTCATGAGGCTTTGGAAGGTGGAGGGGGCATTACACAAGACAAAGGGAATGACCAACAACTCATAGTGGCCCTCATGAGTTCTAAAGGTAGTCTTGGGAATTTCTGCCTCTTTCATACGTATCTGGTGGTAGCCCGAATGGAGATCCAATTTAGTGAAGAATTGGGTGCCACTCAATTCATCCAGGAGGTCATCAATGATAGGAATGGGGAATTTGTCTTTGATGGTAAGTTTGTTTAGGGCACAAAAGTCAGGACACATTCGCCAAGAACCTTCTTTCTTCAGGACCATGACCATAGGAGACAAGTAGGGGCTCATACTAGGGTGGATAACGCCTGCATTAAGGAGTTCCTGTACCATTTTCTCAATTTCATTTTTTTGGGAAAAGGGTTGGTGATACAGATGGATATTGGGAGGAAGGCTTCCGGGTACAAGGGGAATGGAATGATCATGAACACTGTGGGAAGGAGGGAGGCCTTAGGGAGTGGAAAAGACAAATTGATGTTTAGAAAGGATGGCTTGGAGGTCTTGCGGTACTGAGGGTGTCTCTGTTGCTTGTATGGCATGGAGTTGGGCGATTACACCAGAATGACCCTTTTTGAGAAAATTTTACATGCGATGGGAACTAATGATATCAGGTGAATCGGCGGTGATGCCTTGGAACTTATATTGGTGTCCCTCCTGGTTGAATTGCATGGTTAAGTTTTTAAAATCCACGAGAATAGGACCCAAAGTCCTTATCCAGTCTGCACCCAACACAATATCACAACCTCCCATGTTGATAGCAAACATATGGGATTTCAGGTGGTAGTCACCAGTTTGGAGACACACATTTTCACAACGCCCTCCACATTTCATGGAACCACCATTGGCAATCATGTTTTGGAAATTATTGACAGCATGGATGTAGCAATGAGTTTCTTGGGCAATGCGGTGAAGAATAAAATTATCGGTGCTGCCACTATGAACCAGAATGATGACCTTCTGATGCTTGATGTAACCGATTAGCTTGAGGGTTTGGGGAGTGGATAAGCCAGTGAGAGCATTGAGGGAAATGATCGGTTCTACTTCAGGAGGGTCTAAGGGAGGGGTTATGTCAGTGGATTCAGGTGACTCAGACACAGAGGGAGTTTCTTCATCTTCTTCCGAAATCTCCTCGGAGATTGCCATAAAAATATTTTGTTCTTTACAGTTGTGGCCCGAAAAATATTTGTCTTCACAGTTATAACAAAGGCCTTTGAGTTGGCGTTCAGCCATTTCAGCCCTGATCAATTTTTGGATCTTTAGTGGAGCAGAGGGAGTAGTGGGATTTACTAGTTTAGGGCGAGGAATAAAGGAGGGTTTGTGGTTTTGAGTAGATACAACATGTTGTGATTCTTTATCTCTTTTGGTAGGCTCCACCCAAATCTCAGGCCGAGCCATGAGGACATGGGCCCAAATTTCATCCTTGAGGCCGCTAATAAAACACTCTCAGAAAAAGGCATTAGACATGCCCTCTATTCTAAAAGCCAAGCGCTCAAAGGTAGCTATAAAGTCTTCCACTATTCCTAATTGTTTCAGCTTTGTCAAACGGCCCAAATGGTTG
>SNQJ01S0171550.1:6786-20513 GCA_010110895.2 Picea sitchensis
TAGGGGAAAATCCTAGTTTGGGAGACAATTCCCCAAGCCATCACTCAAATTCCCTTCTTATACCCCCCACCTAGAGTACAATCATTTCAGGTAGTCACGATGCTTACCATTCCCAACATGGTGCTCCATCCCTATATGGTATCTACACCCACCCACGATGGTTCCTCAACCATTTATCCCTCCTCAATCAGAGGGAATCCTGATGAATGCTCCATTAATAACTCGAGCCATGCCACCCTCACCCCCAATTTCCAACACCATTTCCACAACTGGGGGCAGATGGAAGAATAAAGATCCCACCGCTCCGCTTCCTCCCCGAGTTCAACCTCCTTTTGCACTCTGCGAAAGAGAGGGACACCCCACTAATAGATGTCCCTCTCTTCCTGAGTTACGCAATCTTATCCAAATCCCTTGAGTAACCACAAAGCTCACCTCTTCTCCAAGCACGTCCAGTACTATGACTGTGTCCTCCACTACAAGCAGTAAAGGGCTATGAACCAAATTTGCTTGTACCATCTGTTCATAATATGGTCACTACACTCATCATTTCCCAACTCTACCTTAGTTTTGTCAGACGCTAAGAACAATTTCAGCAATATCCCCCTCCACCACTAGTTTTAGTTACCCATGTCACTAACATTCATTATGTCTCTACCTCATTCCTCGAACGGATGAGGTCCCCTTGCACTCTCTGTGACTCACTTGCTCATTTCACATACCAGTGTCCTTTGATTGTTGAATATCGGTGTCGTAAATTAACCCTTATTCAAACTCATTCGACCACCTTACCTCATGTGATGCAAGTTACTCCCCCTATCCCTTCTCCATATATTGTTCATATATCCTCCCCTGAACCAAATTCACTTCCCACACCTCTATGGTTTCTAGATAGATTGTCTAAGGATATTCCCCCAAATCCTCCCAATTCTCTGGTTTATTTCCCATAGGAAATCTTACACCCCCACCAGAGTTTATCCCCCAAAGTGTCTGGACATTTGGTTTATGTCAAGCAGAACCACACATTGTGCATGGGAGAGGGAATTATACCCGTGCATTTGAGCGTGGGTATTCTTCCTTCTCTCATGCATTAGTGGGCCCACCCATAAACTTACCCTTGAACGACCATCCGTACAACCCCTAACTCAACCCTAGAAAATTAATATTGTGTAGGAGGATGGGACCACCAACCTGACTCTCGCAACTCCTAGATCAGTCGGCTCAAGCTCCCGTAATCTTCGAAACTCCTCGAGATACTCTTGTCAATTCACTATAGAAATGGGTACAAATGAGGTGGCAATGTGGGCTTACCAACCATATATATTCCCTTTTTCAAAACTTCCAGAATCAGTTACAGGAGCCCAGAGCCTTTGTTTCCTGATCTGTGTTTAGTCATGGAATGAGGGTCTTGCCATCTACATAGTCACATTCCCTGGGTCACCACCTAAACATGGTCCCTAGGGATCATTTTTATCATGTCACGTTCAAGTACGCATGCTCATGTTCAAAATTATCAAATATTTTTTATACGTTCTTTATCATCAGATATTTTTCACATCGGGTATTTGTCTTGTCATGTGTGTAGGTACTTGGTCATCACAAGCAGCGCAACCCCTTCAGGTATATGTTTGACACTGGCATGTAATCATTCCCTCTGAATACCAATTGCATATCCCAGTCACACCCTCCGACATTCACCTTTAGGGTCCCTACATCTGGCTCTGTAGTACTATCACCTATGTTACATTTTGGTACTATCACCCGGTAGCACTCTCCCCCACATGAGTTGTCCCATTCATAGTTCCCCTTGGTACTTTGACACTCATGCTACTTTCACCCCCTAGGGATGGGAGTATCGATAGTCTTATACACTCCCGAGAATAAGCCATATACCTCTTCTCATCATGTTTCTAGATTTCCCAATGAACTCTCAGGTTATCTCATCTTGGATATCTTTGACTGCACCTTTGCAACATCATTACCCCTCCATTTCATCCACAATTAGTTTTCCCATCTGCAAATTTCCCTCCATTCATTTACCTCATACAAAAACCCACCCATGGGGCCCCCAGCATCCACCAATTATCTATGCAACTTGAGTCGTCATAGGTCAAGTCATCTCACACTAGAGCACCCTTTTCTGTATATGTAAACTCATCCCAAATTATTCTTTATTTATTTGGTAATTGTAAAAATCATGTGTTTCCAACATTTACTTAGCTTTTTTTTGTCACCCTTGATGACCTTCTTTTCCCAGAAATGTAACCCATGTCGCCCTTGGTTGAGGAATCCACTCTCCTTTTCTCATTCTAACATCGTTCATAAACCCCGAGTATCCCAAAGTCCATGTACCCATGATCTCTGAGTTTGTCCACTTTGTCACACCTCTAGCATAATTAAACCCCATATCTAGTCAGCCCCTAACACTAGATATAGTTTTATGGTTGTTTCCAATCATCCTTCCAACATACCCCTAACCAAGAAGTCTTGAGTCTCATCGCATCTTGACTTCATTCATGTTCCCTATCAGTTGTTGATCTTATTTTTGTGGATTTCATGAAGCCCTTTTCTTCTTGGAGACGCATATCCCTTTCTGTTGACATCAACATAGTTTCTAGAGGGGTGACAGTATGTTGACTCTCATTACCTTTAAAATTAGGAGTCTCAGATGACATATAGAAAAACATCATTTTCTTTGATTTCATTGACCCCCATAACATTCGACTTCAAAAAAATCTCATGTTACGGTCGGTCTTACTATGTGACTATTGCAGTTGTTTTATATTATCCAAAGACCTTTGAATTTGTTAGGCCATCAATTCCTACGAGTCATCGACACTTATTACACATGTCCTTGCCTCTTTTCAGAGTATGTTCACCATTCATAAATTTCATCTGTCGTTACATCAACATACAAATTCAGTTATTGTCTTACATTTTGAGTTACATGAAACGAGCATGGGGCATGCCCACCTTGTTTGTATAAAGATTTTTTTTTTCTCCCTAGATAAATATTTGAGTCCCACAGTTTCCCCTCTCCCTCCGATGGATCGCTCTTGTAGTTCCTCTCAGCACTCTTCATTACAATGGCACTCTCAGTAGAAGAAATATTGATGTATTTTTACTATACGTATGATCCTAACCTCACACATCAGGGGGCATCTGTTATTATTGAAATTTCATCCACAACATTGCACGCAAATGGTTACAGAAATACAACAATGCCAACATAAATTAGTTCACTTGCATCACCAAAATGCATTTCAAAAGGAAAAAACTATACAATTGGGAAAAAAATTGACATGTGCAAACTCATTAAAGGAAGCCTATGCATAGTGCATGGGACAAAGAAGCCCATAGAGTGCAAAATGCACCATATGCATGAATTTGTATGAGAAAATACATGCACTCATGTGAACGGGGCATTTATGGTTCTTGTTGCCCCCCCAACCACTTATGGACCAACTCCCAACTTGATTTTACCTTCATATCTAAGAAAAATCTGAATGGTGGGCTGGTCAAGGACCAAAGGGTGCCCTAAAGGGACCCTTGTTCACACTAAGAACCAGTTGAATATTTCCTTGAATAAATGTTATAAATGGAGTCCATGGGTGCACTAAGAAATCAATATCTTCATAGTATTTTTATGCTGCCTCAATTCTCCCTTGAGAATCCTCTTTTCTCCTAGGATCATTCTAGCATCATTCCAATAGGCCATTCCACTCACCTCTTGAAGGAATAGGCATTGATTTTCTTCATCATTTTCCATTTTTCCTCCATTGTAAGAATATCTCTCCATTAGGGAACTCAAGATCCCTCCCAAGGAGGAAGAGGGGACTCAAAATTCCTCATTTTTATCTATGGTGTTTTTCCAACTAATATAGTTATCCATTGGTGGCATAATCTTGGTCATTGGTTGATTGTTTATGGTTCTCAAAGTTTCTTATGGATTATAGTTTTATTTCCTTAATTGTTTTAGTTTGTTTACTTGTTTATTGCATGTGCTTTGCTTGTTTAATCCATGCACTAACCTTTGTCTTGTCTAGCAGGCCCAACTAGGCATGCAAGTGCCCTTGTTTTTCTCACCCAAGTGATGAAACAGACACAACACAGAGGTTTGTCTCAGGATTTTGATAATCCTTGTTACAATGGGAGATATGTGGTATTGATTATTCAAGTTAAGAGAAATTGTGAGCAGTTCAAAAATAGAGATTGAGAAATTTAATGGACAAAGTTTTGAGTTGTGGAAGCTCAAGATGGAAGTTATGTTGATAAAGAGAGATCAGTGGGTCATGGTGGATCTAGGTGCTGCACCTATAGAAATGTCAGCAGAAAACTGGAAAAAGTTGGATTAGAAGGAAAAGAGAAAAAATCGATTGTCTCTCAGATTCAATATTATTAAATGTGTCAGAGGAAGCTACAACCAAGGAGTTATGGGATAAGTTGGGGAACTTGTATCAATCTAAGTCCTTGGTAAATAAATTGTTATTTCGTAAAAAAATGTATTACCTGAGGATGAGAGATGGATACTCAGTGATACAACATATGAACTCCTTCAAAACTCATGAGATAGTATGGTTGTGTCCATAGGTAGTAATAAAACTACCTTGAGTTTTGATGATGTGGTCTCATCCTTGTTGTCAGAGGATACGAGACAAAAGAACATGGAAGGAAAGAGAACAGGTGCATTATGTTCAAGAGGAATATCCTAGGAAAGAAATATATTTAAGTCCTCAAGTGGGATATCTAATTCTAAGGGTAGATCTAAATCTCCCAGAAAGTTTGTAAAGGTATGTTTGAGATGTGGAAAATAAGGGCACTTCAAAAAGCAATGTAGATCCAAAATCGTTGAGAAAGTGAAGGGATCTGAATGTGCTCCCACTATAGAAGAAAATACCTCCAAGGAAGAAGGATGATATGTTTACCTGGATTCTTCAAGAACACATGCACATCATGAGGCATGGTTGGTTGATTCAGGTACATCCTTGCATATGACTCCCCACAAGGAGTGGTTATGTGAATATGAAAGTTATGATGGAGGTAATGTTTTCCTAGGTGATGAATTTATAGCCAGAATCATAGGACAAGGAAAATTCAAGTTGAGGCTCATAGATGGAAGGATTAGAACACTGCCTAGTGTTCTTCACATCCGAGATTGGCCAGAAATTTGATTTATGCAAGAAAAATGGACGATGTAGGAGTAAAAACAATATTTTAAAAAGAAACCTACGTGATGGTTCGAGTAGCAATGGTGTTGATAAAGGGAGTTCATATTGGAACTTTGTATAAGCTTCAAGGAGGAACTATTAGTAATCGGTGTAATAGTTCCATTGTTCATGATATTGGAGCAGAATAAGTATAACTGCTATAGTCTCTGGAGAAAAGGTTATGTTGTGGCATCAAATACCGGGGCATATCAGAGAGAAGGGTCTTCAACTACTACAAGGTAAAGGTATGGTTGAAGTTATGTATAAATTATCTCTATTTTTTTAATTCTGTGAACACTATGTATATGGGAAGGATAATTGGATAATATTCCCCTCTAGTTCAATGAGGGAAGAATAAATTTTACAACTAGTGAACATTGATGTGTTTGTCCCTATGATGGTTCCTTCATTGCGAAAATATGTGTACTATGTCTCATTTATAGATGGCTTATTGAGGAATACTTGGATATATTTCCTTAGGAATAAATATGAAGTCTTTGACAGGTTTAAAGAGTTTAAGGATCTTGTTGACAATCAAACAGAGAAAAGAATTAAGGTGTTGAGGAAATATAACAATGGAGAGTTCTTCAAGAATGAATTTGAATAGTTCTGTAAGAAGTTTGGTATATAAATGTAGAATACTAATCCATATAAACCTCAGAAAAATGAAGTTGTATAAAGGATGAACATGATTATGATGGAAAAAGAAAGGTACATGCTCAGTGGTGTCGGGTTAGGGAATAATTTTGGGCAGAGGGAGTGGGTACTGCATGTTACCTGGTCAATCAATCACCCTCATCACCACTAGATGATAAGACTCCACATGAGATATGGAATGGTAAGGAACCCTCTCTCACACATCTCAAGGTATTTGGCTGTGATACCTATGTTCATGTTCCAAGGGAAAACAAGAGTAAGCTAGATAAGAAGGCTAAAAAGTGTATTTTTATTGGGTATGAATATGGTCCCAAAGGTTATAATCTTTGGAAGCCAGAAAATAAGAAGGTTGTGTATAGTCAAGATGTGGTATTTAGAAAAATGAATTATGTTGTTAAATAGGAAGTCCTACCAAGTAAGGAAGAACCAGAGAAAATAGAGTTTGATCCAAAGGATTATGAATCAGACTCTATAGAAGAACAAGAATCAAAAGAAGATCCTCATACTCTAGTATTGAGGAGAACAGTGTAGGAAAAAAGGATACCAAAAATGTATAGTCCACTTGATTTCTATTCAAATTTTTCTTTATCTATTACGCATGATGATCCTAGAACTGTTAGGGAGGAACTGGATTCAAGGGATGGAAAACTTTGGAAAAGGGACATGATTGAAGAAATGACAACCTTAGATAAGAATCAGGCTTGGTGTCTAGTGGATTTGTCGACTCGAAGAAATCCCATTGGAAGCAAATGGGTATTTAAAAATAATATGACTGTGAAAGGAAAAGTGGAGAAATACAAAGCTTGGTTAATGGAAAAGGGTTATTCCCAGATTGAGGGAATTGATTTTGGTGATATATTTTCTCCTGTTACCAAGTTAACTTCTATTAGATTTTTTTTATCTATTTCTATTGCATTTGAATTTGATCTGGAAGAATAAATATACATGAAGCAGCTAGAAGGATTTGTTGTGAAGGGAAAGAAGGAGCTGATATGCAAGTTGAAAAAGTCCCTGTATGGTATAAAACAATCACCAAGGATGTGGTATAAAAAATTTGATACTTATATGTTGGGACTTGGCTTCACAAGAAGCAAAGAGGATCAGTATGTGTATTTTAAATTAATTGGCGATCGTTTGATTTATTTGGTCTTGTATGTGGATGACATGTTGTTGATAGGAAACAACAAGGAGATTATCCAAGATGTGAAAACTTAGTTGTCCTCTAAATTTGATATGAAGGATATTGGTGCTGGAAATTTCATTTTGGGAATGGAAATAAAAAGAGATCGTAAAAATAGGAAAATTTGGTTAAATCAAATAAAATATGTCGAGACAATGTTGTAGAGGTTTAATATGTAGGAATGTAAACTAGTGAGGTTCCCTATTCATGTAGGTGTAAATTTATCTGTGGATCAGTGTCCCAATAAATAGGAAGAGGAGGAGGACATGTATCATGTTCCATATACGAGTGTGGTTTGAAGTTTGATGTATGAAATGGTTTGTACTAGACCACACATTGCACGTGCAGTGGGATTTTTGAGCAAGTATATGTCAAAACTAGGGAAGGAGCATTGGACAATAGTAAAGAGGGTTTTCAAGTATTTTTGTGGCACTGCTAGCTTTGAGTTTTCCTACCAAGGAAGACCAGGATTGGACAAAGTGTTGGACATACATGGCTTTGTGGATGCATACTGGGCTAGAGATTTGGATCATAGGATATATACAAGTGGGTCTGTGTTTAACCTATTTGGAAGAGAAATCAGTTGGATGAGCAGAAGACAGTTTGTAGTGAAATTTTCAACTACAAAATCTGAATACATGGCAGCCACTCATGCAAGAAAGGAAGCAGTATGGTTACAAATATTTTGTTTAGGTATTGGGTTGGTACAACACGTTGTAAGGATGGATTATGACAGTCATAGTGCAATTTGTTTGGCCAAGAACCTAACTTATCATTTAAAGACAAAGCATATTGATGTTCAATATAACTTTGTGAGAGACATGGTTGAAGAAAACAAGGTGTTTCTAATGAAGGTGGACACTTTGAATAATGTTGAAAATTCATTAACAAAATCTATGACCATTAAGAAGTTCTCTTGGCGTATAGGATCTATGGGCATTGCTGCCCTAAATTGTTGACTATGTAACCTTGTAACCCACTGTATGAAAACGAGACAACAAGTTGGAGAATGTTGGATATGTGTTATATTATTTGCACAACTAGAAGAAGTGCCTATGTTTTGTTGGGCATGCATGGTATTAAGAGGGGGGGCCACAAGGCCCCCTTGCCTAGGGGTTTTGGGGCAACAGCAACGAAAAGAAAAATCCTCATTTTTCGTGTCCATTTTTTGGTGGTCCTCGATATTCATGTCCATTTATGGGTGGTTTTTTGGCACATGGTTTTTTGGCAATTGTTTTCTATTTCTGGTTAAGGAATTAGGATTGTTGACTAATCTAGGACATTGGATTATGGTTTTAGATGACACTAGATCCTATATTTATATTTCATTTTAAGCATGTATGATGTGAATGAATATAGAATATGTTGGTTTTCCCGGTTTGGGTTTCCAAGGGAAAAATATCTGTGTAATGTGTGTATTTTCCATTGTATCTTTTCTATTATTTTATTGAAAATATGTTTGTAGTAAAATAGTGTACAAGGTTAAAATCTATAGGACTCAAAACCAGAACCCAAATATTCAAAATATATCCACTGAAATATGGGATGAAGGACCCAAAATAGTGTTCATTATGTGCAGAGGAACCAAAAAGGGGATGGATGCAACCAACACAAATAAATTGGTTGAGCAGAGCTTAAATAAATAAGAAAAACCTACATGAAAATTTTATCTGCATGAAGAGAAGGAGACCTATAAACAAGCAAGGGAAGAACTCATGTGACAAGACTGGACAACATCCACATCATTTACTCCACCTATGGGGGGTATCTATCCCACTGAGGATGAGGTCATGACCAAAGGATCACTGGAGAAGGTAAGCACATTAGGAGTTTTTTTTCAAAGTTTCCTTGAGTTGGTCGAAGATGAAATCACATTGCATACATTATTCTTTATGATTTACCACTGCGCTCAAGGAAAGACATTCCCTATTGAAACAAAAGTAGTGAACCAACTACTATGCAAGAAAAGAACCAATAGAGAATGTAGGTTAAACACATAGACTGGAGAATATGACATAGAAAATATGATCTTATATTTAAGGTTCGACATGAACATGATACCTAATCAGACATGGGAGATAATGGGGAAACCATAGTTAGCATGGCCACCCATCCACTTGAGACTAGCAAATCAGTAAAAAATAGTACCTATTGGGAGATTAACATGAATACCTATGAATATAGATGGAGTGTGAAACATCATACATTTTGAAGTTATCGAGATTGTGGATGATGTCCAACCATATTCAACATTAATGGAACTAGAATGGGCCTTTGATAACCAAGAAATTATCAAGTTGAAAACGTGCGAGATAATATTTGAAGTCGAAGAACTAAAAGTGACTGCACCCTTAGTCCCAAAAGAAGGAAGGTGATACATAGAACCAAAAAAGGGTGATGAAACTGATAACCTATACAACATGACTACAAGGATGGAGGATTATGTTAACCCACTGTAGACGATGCACTGAGTTGGATAAGCATCAGTTCATGTACATTAGACTCAGAAGTAGGTCTGGAAAACTGGAAGCAGAGGATGCATGAAGTCTCAACAAAATGATGCGCACTCATGACAAGGTTAGTATGGTGGATTGGAATAGAATTTTGTAACACGCCCAAGTATGCTAGCTTGACAGATATCGCAAAATTCGTGCAAAACTTTGAGGGTCATGTACTAGAGAAACATAGGATGCTAGCACTAGACGTTGTATTGAAATCCACTCCTACAAGATGGTGGGTGATGCACAAAGGCACCATGGAATATCGGCACCCATGTAGGAGACTAATACAGATAATATTTAATAATGGAGAAGGAGACATGACGCAAAAATATATCGGTGAAGGAAACCCAACAGAGCATATTGGACAGTGTGAAAACCGATGGAATATAGTTCCCAAGGAGGAATGGATGCATAGGTTCATTCATAATATTGAGACAATACCAAAAAAAGGGTATTTAGAAATGGAAGTGCATAGATAAACAGTGGAGTGGGGCTACATAATTCAAAGGTTCAAATAAACATTTACATTTCAGCATAAGTCACCTTTGATATATACAACACTTTAGGAAATCAAACACAAAATATTCAATGAAGAAGAACAGATGGAAGTAATATTGATATGAAACAAACATAATGATTCTATGATAGTCCATAAATTACTTGAGTGCTATACTATGACCCAAGAGGATCAGGACGATGAAGATCCTCGAAATTCTCAAGTATAGGAAAGAGAAGGAGTGAACGATAGAGGGCCCGGAGATGGAATAAAATCCCTATGAACAACCGGTAAATACAAGGAAGGTCAACATTGGAACATAGGAAAATATTAAGTTGGTGAATATAGGAGACTACTAGGATGACAAAACCATAGAAAAAATAGCTTAATTACTATGCGATTATCAAGACTTATTCCTGAGAAATTGATCAAAAATAAAGGGGATAGCTGGCGAGCTAGGTAAAATGAGAATCCATATTAAGCCTGATGTTAAACTGGTATGACATATACCATATTGACTGAACCCATGATATAAAGAAAAATTCAATTAAGAAAAGGATCACATGTTAAAAGCGAGAGTTATTGAACCAAATGAAGAAACTGAATGATAAGTCCCATGCTAGTAAAATATAATAAAACAGGGGGAATCAAAATCTGCGTCAACTTCAGAAAGGTAAATGATGCATGCCTACATGACCCATTTCCAATTCCATTTATAGATGAGGTACGAGAGAATTTAGGTGGACAAGAAGCATACTCATTCACAGATGGTTTCTTCAGCTACCACAAAATCTGAATTACATAGGAGGACTGACATAAGACAACATTAAAAAAAAAATGGGGAAGTTTCCAATACATGGTAATTCCATTCAGATTAAAGAATGCACAAGCGATATTATCCAGAGTAGTTGTTGCAGTGTTTAAGGAGTTCATTCATAAATTCCTTGAAGTATATTTGGACAACTAGACTGTCTTCAACCTACTACGATACCACATGGAATTGTTGATATTAATGTTGTACAAGTGAAAACAACATCAGATATCATTAAATACAAGGACATGTATTTTTTCACACCTTTCGAAATGCTACTAAGACATGTAGTATGTAAACAAGCATTGCAGTAATTTTGGAACTACAACCACCCACATTAGTAAAACAACTACGCACAACATTCGACCACACAGGTTATTACATGAAATTCATTAAAGGATACGCACATATCACACAGCCAATGGAAAAACTACTGAAAAAGGAAGAGAAGTTTCATTGGAATGATGACTTCCAGAAAGGACTCGACACATTGAAACACAAACTAGTAACTACGCCAATCCTGTATTTCCTAGATTGGACTTAGGAGTTTCATATGTAGATGCCTCATCTATAGAACTTGGAGAAATATTATCATATCCAGGAGAAGGCAAAATCAATCACCCCATTGTGTTTTCTAGCAATAAACTTTCAACAATAGAGAAAAACTATACACCACAAAATGGGAGGGGTTGGCCACGGTCTACGCACTACTAAAATTCAGGAAATACCTTTTAGGATCATACTTTAAGATGTATATAGATCATTCAACATTGCAATATCTAGTCAATAAACCAGTGTTGGGGGGAAGGATTTGCATATGGCTCCTATTATTCTAGGAGTACGAATTATAAGTAGTAGTAAAAAATGGTAAACTCAATGCAGGGCCTGACCATATGTCATGCATACTTTCATGAGAAGACACAAGAAACTTGGATGATATCTTACTAGATGCAGAACTATTCTCGGTAAAAATGGTCTATGATTACTTTACATATATTGTACAATTCCTAAGTACAAGAATGTCCCCATTAGACATGATGGTTGTGTAGAAAAATAATTTGGTAGTAAAGGTTGTGGACTACCAAGTAATTACATGAATCTTATACAAACTGGGCACAGACAAAATACTATAATGCTGCATATTCAAACATGAAAGACTAACTGTATTGGAAGAAGTGCATGACCAGATAACATGAGGAATTTATGCAGGGAATGGAATTGCACAGAAGGTCTTACGCACAGGGTTATGGTGGCCAACACTCCACAAGGATGCAAAGGAATATTGTCAGGCATGTGATGCTTGTCAAAGGGTCGAAAAACCCTCTAGAAGGGACGCGATTCCATTGAACCCATAGGTTACATTACAAAATTTTGATAAGTGTGCTATCAACTTCATTGGACCAATCAACCCACCAAGAATAAGATAAGGGGAAAGGTACATAATTACAGCAACACAATATCTACCTCAATGGGAGGAAGTCGCACCTGTCACAAATTGCAGCACAAAAGTTGTCGTGCACTTTTTGTTCGAAAACATAGTAAATCAATTTGGATGTCCTAGAACGTTGATGAGTGAACAAGGGACACACTTTATTAATAAAACCATACCATCCTTTACTAATTAATTCCAAATCCATCACTATAATATCACACTGTACCACCCACTGGCTAATGGCACAATGGAAGCATTCAACAAAGTTCTAGAGAATGCAATAACAAAAATTTGCAATGTGGGAAGAGATGATTGGGACTTAAGAATCCCTATGGTATTATGGGAATACAAGACAACAAACAATAAGTTAATAGGTCAAACACCTTTTAGGTTGGTATATGAACACGAGGCATTAATGTTGATGGAATTTATTGTACCAAGCCTGCGCGTCGCAGCTATCACAGATTTGTTGGACTCAGGCGCAATACAAGAACAACTATCACAACTGGTACAACTTGAGGAGGATCTATTTTCCACAGTATTCCATCAACAAGTGAAAGAAGTAAGGGAAAAATCATGGCATGACCGACACATTAAGTTAAAAAAATTCCAAGTAGGCGACTTGGTACTACTATATGATAACAAGTTTTTGCAACATCGAGGAAGTTCTATATGCACTAGTTATGACCATATGTGATCTAGGAGGTGACAAAAGTAGGTGTTGTGTAATTGGAAACACGTAATGGAGTAGGAATGAAGGGAGGAGTGAAAATTTTTTAACTAAAACTCTATGAGGAGGTTCAGAAAGATGCACAATAGGAAGAATCGCGCAAGGAAAAAAAACCAAAAAAAATAGCAGGATGAGAATGCTGAAGCAACACAACACACAGATGGATAAAGGAACCCCTAGGAAATGGTGCAAAGGGAACCAACTAAGGAAATGATACAGAGGAAGTACTAGAAAAAATTCCAACTGATCAACCTTCACAACCCTTACATCAAACAGGAAGGAAACGACTGGACTAGAGAATAGGTTTAGCCACGCGGAAGAAGAAAAAGGCTCAAAATCCATAAGTCGTCTATGCCCTCACAGAAAATGACATGGATTGAATTGGATAAAAATTAAGGGATGTCACGGGACATTTCCTTGAAAAGATGAAAAATAAACAAGAATCACTTCAAATTAAGATGGAATATAAATGCTCGAGGCTCCAACAGTTACTAGAGATAGTGCGATTGGCACCAGTGCTAGGAGCAAGCATAACCCAACAAGGCATAGCGAGGGAATCACAGACGAGGGTATTAGAGTAGAGAGTACTCAAAATACCAGTAGAGATAGTTGGGTTACTGTTGGTCACTATAATTGCTTAATTAATTTTTAAACAACCAAGTGAAACATAAATTATCAACCCAGGGAAGTCTTTTGTTTCAAAGGTAGCTGCGCAC
>SNQJ01S0171555.1:11117-31629 GCA_010110895.2 Picea sitchensis
TTTTTATTTTAGGAAGATTGTTGGTTTCTTTAGCTTCAGCTTTAACTTTAGCTTTAGCTCCATCAATAATTATTTGAAGCTCATTAAGTCATCATAATTTGTTTTCTCTAGCAATGTGAATACGAAATTTGATTTTTCAATGAGAGATTTGTCTACTAAACTAATTGGTTCATTGACCTTCATCATTTTCATTGGTAGCATAGGGAAATTGTATCTTGTATGTGAATTATTTCATTTTTTACAACTCCTTTTATGGTAATGCTTATGCACTTTGGAAACTTGTGGATCCAAATGATTTGTGTCACACGTTATGTATTTGTCTAAAACATTATCAATTTGTGAGTTACTATCCTTTCCATATGTTGGGGCATATTTTATCCACAATAGTCCATGTTTATGCTTGCTTCCCCTATTTTGGAAATTTGTTACAAAGTAGTAGTTTGATATTTTTTTGAAGAATGTGATGTAGTGACATATTAATTACTTTAAAGGATTCATTCTTTGTCTATAGTAACTAGTACATGTGAATGGACATTTTCTTAAGAGGTAATCAATGCCATCGTCTTCCAATGTTTCAATTTGATTTCTCTTTTTCCTATTCTTATACAGTTCGGTCAGGGTAGTAACTAATGGATTCGATTGGTGCTTTGCACTTGTAAATGTGACAAAAATTGTTGGAGGTCCCAATTATTGGATCATTGCAAATATGTTTTTCTTGATTTGTTGTAAGTAGTCAGGAGAGATGTGAATGTTCTTGAAATATATGTATCCAATATCAGATTTCAATATTTTATCTAAGTTTGTTTTGTACTTAACATCTCTTTCTAAGATATGTATTCCTCTTAGTTGTCTTTTTCTTATTCGTATCCATATGCAGGAGAGCACTTTGCCAATTATTATTTGTGTTGTTTTCAAAAATATATTTTCGTGTGATATGAGAATTTATCATTTGCTTGTAGCAATTCCCATTGTACTATTTTTTGGTGGCTAAATATTTATGTAATGTCATCATCACAGAGATATCCATAGAATAGTGTTGGAAAGTTCATTTCTTCTACGTATTTGTCCTTCAAAATTCCAAGTAGATCTTGTCCTTCAGTAGGTGAAAGTTCGATGATCCTATCCTACAAATCATGGATGTGTTGTGACTCTATGAATCCATGTATTAATGTTTCAGTAGGTATTTCACCGATTGATTCATTGTCTGTATCACTTTCATTATCTGTATCACTTTCACTATTAGTGTTTTCATTTTGCATGGAGTTGTCATTGTCTTGTTCAAGAACATGATTCCAATCCTCAATTATATGGATGTTTTCAGACTTATGTAGAGTTTGGGAACATAATTATTTTAATTCTCTCATGACAACATTTTCACATACTTTAACTATTTGGTATACATTTGTGTATTCCAATCTTCTTTTTAAAGCAATAGTGATTTTCATTGTTTCGTTCATGAATTGTGGTAGTGATTTTTGCAAAATATCCATATGGATAGTCACATTAATAATTGATCATGTCAAGCCCATTTATGATCATTTATATCCCCGTGGTATAATTTGTGTGAATGCAATTCTCAATTATACAAGTCTCACTTAAAGTTAGAAAGTGTACTTACAATTGGTAATGGTGTGTTACATCTTATTTTCTCAAGTGTTGCAAATTGTAGTAGTTTTCCATTTTGAAGTTATTTTTTGCATGCAACACATATTTTTCTAGTAGAAAACATTCTATCATTTGATATCAATATCACATATTCTTTTTCCAAGTGTTGTGTGAAACATCTAATGTTTTCAAAATGCATTTCTTCAAAAATTGCACATGTGTTCCTAGGGATGTCATCAATTTGTTCCATATAAATTTTATTTTCATCTTTATTTTTTAGATGGGAATGCTCAATGGTTTCCCTTTGTTTTTCATTATTGGTAATACATAGTGATTTTTTAAATATATGATATGTTATTTTTGGTCTCTTTTGTGTTCCATGGCCAACAAAAAATATACAATCACATTTGTTTCTTGTATGTATGTGTTTTTTCAATTTGTGGTAAGTGAGCTTACGCTTGTTACACAAAATTGTTTTCACTTGATGACAAGCCATGTCAAATATGGAATCAATATTTTTCAACAGTTTTCTTACAATATACATGATGTAGATGTTGATGGTCATCATTACTAGCAATATGTTCTTTGTGTTCACTAGAAAATGTGTCATTGCATTTGTTTTTTTCACGTGATACTTTTTTCAAGTTATGATAAGTGAGATTACACTTTTTAATTGGGTTTCTTGTTACTTGATGACAATCGATATAATGCCTCTTGTTTAGACTTATTGCGGGTCGGTCACAATGCAGTTTGCATTTGGGATTACACTTTTCTCTTATCAACGGTTCATAGTGGATTATCATACGACATTTACATATTTATGAGATATTCTTGCTAATCCCAAACCATTTCGATATTTTGTATGAGATCAATTGTCACCTGTTGTTGCAAGAAGTGAAATGCTTTCTAATCACCACTCATAATTTCATTGCAAAAATATTGCACGCTATAAAGTCTTAAAGATTGTACATCGAACTATGTTGCTACCAAATAGAATATTGCACTAAAAAGACTATCCCCGCAATTAGATGTACTAGTTGTTTCTTTTTTTAATACACAAGATTGCATATCATGCATAATACATTTCCAATGATATTGAATATCTTTGTACATGAGGGGCAACTAAATATTAGATCCTCATATGGATATTTTTTTGTAAAGTAATGGTTCGTAATAACCACGAAGAGGATTGACATCATGGAGAAAAATGCAATATGGATTTATATTTAAATTTCTATTGAATAACAAATATAATTTTTTCCTTGTTAGTGACCAAATTACAATTGATATATTTAGGCACTTGGCTAGCCATTGTATGCAAAACGTATCTCTGCATTGTCCTATCTCTTTTTCATTTAGGGTTGCAGATGAAAAAAACCATATCTTTGAAAGATATGTGTCAAAGTCATGAATCACAGTCAATTAGTTTAGAAAATTAGATGTTTCTTTGTATTGATATAAATCTAACACTTCTATATTGTTTTGTGTAAAAACTTGTTCAACAACACAAGTATTCCAACATATAATGAACACCTTCAATAACCACTCACACAGCCAGATCAAAGATCAACATACCGATGTTTTGACGTGGTAAAACCCTTATGGGGAAACATCCATGACCCCAACCAATGAAACCACTTGGAGAAGTTTATTAATGAAAAAGAAAAAGATTACAAAGAGATTTTACAAGAGAGTTTCTCACAACCAATCAACAAGAAATGACCCTCCATGCTCTTTAAATAGATATCATGGACCAATCGGGTGTTAATCCATGGATCAATGGTTGTTAATATCGAGGATAATATGAACCTTCTGATCACTCTATGTCAGGAACATATCGTGACTGATGGATTTACTAACTAAAACTTCATACTAATGCATACTAAATAAACACACTAAGAAACACACTTTTACCTAACGACACATTAGACCAAGTAGATATTAACTAAATCCTAAATGTCTAAATATCCTAACATCCTCCCTTAAGAAAAACTTAGGGTAGGATTGAAGGATTTACAATAGTGACACAATAGGAGAAGGAAGGAAGAATTAGAGCCTATCCCCCCTTGATGACAACTTCCTAAACTCCTAACATAGATCAAAGTTTGGAAAACTTTGCTTCTATAAGAGACTTTGTGAAAATGTCTGCAACTTGATCTTCTGTAGATCAAAAGAGAACTTCAATAACTTGATCATGAATGATATTTATGATGAAGTGCATGTGTATCTTGATGTGTTTGTTGCGTTGATGTTGAAATCGGTCTTTGGTGAGTTTGATGGCACTCTGATTGTCACACCAAAGGTTGGTCAAATATTGTTGCTGGAATCCAAACTATGAAAGAATCTGTCAAAGCCATAAGGCTTCCTAAATTACATTTACCATTGCTTGATACTCTGCTTCTTCTGAAGAAAGTGCAATAGCCTATTGTTTCTTACAGGCCCAAGTGTCAGGTACTGAAACAAGGCTAAAAACATAACCTACAGTATACTTTCGATCATCAAGGTCATCGGCCCAATCCGAATCAGTGAAACCAACCAATAAAGGAGTCCCCCTGAATTGTAATGTATCCTGAACTGAACTATACCACAGACATAGAGAAGTATCCTTTTAGTTGTTTTCCAATGGATTTCAAGGGGTGTTTGCATATATCAGGAAATAAGAATGAAAGCAAAGGAAATATCAAGACAAGTATGAGTCAATTATAAGAGGCTACCAACTAACTAACGGTACAAGATGGCATTAACTTCGAGAGAATTACAGGTGGAAACAGGCTGGACACCAGACTAGAAGGGAGAAGGGGTTGGTTTACAATCGTCCATGTGAAAGCGATGAAGAAGTTCAGAAGAATACTTAGATTGGGAAAGAAAAACTCCTTCATTGGTTTGCAAACCTTGGAGGCTAAGGAAATAGTGCTAAAAGACTAATTCTATCATTTCAAATTTCTTCTTAAGACTGGTTTTCACATGGTTTAAAAGTTTTGAGTCACTACTAGTAAGGATAAGGTCATCAACATAAAGGACAAGGATTATGAGATGGCTTCCTACTTTCTTAGTATAGACATTAGGATCAGAATGGCATCTAGAGAATCTAGTGGAAATAAGAAAGTTGTCCATTTTGGTATACAAAGCTCAGGGAGCTTGATTAAGACCATAAATAGATTTCTTAAGGAGAAAACCAAGGCTAGAGTCATTATGGACATAGATAGGAGGTTGTTCCATGTAGATTTATTCTTGTAATTTTCCATGAAAGAAGGCAGTTTAACATCCTTTTGATGGACCTCTCATTTATGTGAGGCAACAAGGGAAAGAACATGGTGGATGGAATTAATTTTGGCTACAGGGAAAAGGTTTCATTATAGTCAATTCCTTCAACTTGAAAAAATACTTTGGAAACTAATCAAGACTTGTGTATTTCAATACTTCCATCTGATGCATACTTAGTTCTAAAGACCCATTTACATCTGAAAATTTTTCTTCCTTTTGGAATAAGTACAATATCCCAGGTATCATTTTCCATTAAAGAATGATACTCTTCATTCATTTCTATATCCCAATCTGGATGACCTGGAGCTTCTACAAATGTCTCTGGATCATGAGTCTCTAAAACTTGAGCCAAAAGAGAAGAGGCTCGCTGGAACTGTGAACATGTTCGACTCTCATATAAAGGATCCCTGACAAGATTGCCAATTGTTTCTCGTGTTGAACGAACCCATCTAGGAAGCGGTGGAGCTGGAGATGGTGTTGGTTCAGGTTCAAAGGACTCATCTGGAGGAAGGTGAGAAGGAAGAGGTGGATTTTCATCCTTACTATCATCATCTAAAGAAGAAACCATAATAGGAATAGAATATGGCACAAATCCCAAGATGGCTCGCAAGCTGAAGAAGGCACAAATGTCGAATTAGGCTTGCAGGCCAAGAGATTTTCATCAAATTTAACATCTCTTATAATAATAATTTCAATACAATGTGGTTGAAGAAGTCTATAACCTTTGACATATTTAGAATAACCAACAAATATACACTTCCCACTTTTAGGCCGCAATGCTTTCATTTTCTCATCAGGAATGTGAGCCCATGCTATACTTCCAAATACACAGAAGTGACTTACATCTAGTTTAAATTTTAGTCCAAGGTTCTTCCAGTGTTATATTTTTAAGATCCCTTGTGGGAGTGTGATTTACTATGTAATTTGCACAGTTGATGGCTTCCACCCAATATTTTTTACTTAATTCCTTAGATTGGATCATACAATTAGCCATTTCTTTTAATGTGTGGTTATTTCTCTCAGCGACACCATTTTGTTGTGGTGTATATGGAACAGTGTGTTGCATTTGGATGCCCTGTGTAGTGCAGTAACTTGTAATATTATTTTTCACATATTCGCCTCAATTATATGTTCTTAGCCTTTGAATTTTATGTCCAATTTACTTTTCTACAAGGGCATTGTAGGCCAAAAACTTGTCAAAAACTTCGCTCTTAAGTTTTAAGAAGTAAACCCAAGTACATCTGGAAAAGTCATCAATGAAAGTAAAGATATACTTGCACCCAAAAAAAGAAGGAGAAGAAAGTGGCCCACACAAATCATTGTGAAAAAGATGCAAAGGGCCTGAGGCATGCTAAGAGCCACATTTGTCAAAACTATCTTGATGATGTTTTCCAAGAACACAACCGACACAAACACCATCTCTGCATGAAACAGGAGTAATACCAATCACCATCTGTTGATTACATAGTTACTGCAATGAGCGATAATTTAGATGACAAAACCACTCATGCCAAATTTTTATCAAGGCATCACTATGAGAAACAAAAAATGATCAGAAAGATGATGACCCAAAGTTGTCAAACATGTACAGACTCGTAATATCATCAACAATTCCAGTTGCAAGAACATGCTTAGGATATTTTAGATCCTTGATTACAACTTGGTGAGGTGAAAACTCTACGGATTTACCTTCACCTGAATGAGTCATTTGATATACTGATAGAAGGTTACAAGAAATACTTGGAACACATAATACATCATTGAAATGACCATTTTCTACTTCAATTGTTCCATATCCCACAACACTAAGAGATCTATCATCACCAACAAATATTTTCTTGGTGTTACATTCATTTAGAGGAGAAAATATGTCTTTATCCATAGCCATATGATAACATGCTCTAGAATAAATAAGCCACTCATCAGAAGAAGAAGTAGAAGTTGTATTGAAGGAGAAACTAGAAGCAGAAAGTGCATGTCCATGAGAAGAAGATTAATAAGTAGAATCAATATTGATGTTGTGCTTATTCATCCCTTCTTCTAAAGCTTACATCGTATTAAAACATTTGGACTTATCATGACCATCTTTATCACAAAATTTGTAATGTCTGTCAGTCTTCTTATTTTTATATTGTGCTCCTTTGTCACCATTAGGAGCAAAATCTTTCTTAGTGGGTTTGGGACCCTTATGTTGGTTTTTGTTGTGGCGAGGATGTTGCTTCTTGGGATTCTTGGGTTTATATTTTTGTTGAATGACTAAGGCTTTGTTGGAGGTACCTTCAGTGTTGATCACTCCAAGTTGTACAAGTTTATCTTGATCTCTAACAAAAGCATCACAAAAGGACTCAAGAGTGTGGTTTTTGATAATATGTACCTAGAGCCTCTGTCATGGAATAAAAGGTAGATACAAACACAGAATAAGCACTACCTAGCTTAGAAAGAATAAGATAGATGCAACGCTCTTCATCCATATTTATCTTACATTATTCACATAAAATTCAGAGTGTTTTAAACTTAGATAGATAGTCTTCAATGCAAGAAAAATCACTTGAACTTAAAGTCATTACTTGATTTTCTAATTGTTGTGCTCGAATAATATTGTGTTTACCAACCACAGATTTAATCTTTTCCCAAGCTTCATCGGGTTTATTTATTTCATTAAGGTGGAACCTTAAATCAGGAGAGATGGACATTCTGATTAGTCCACGGGCTTCGTCATTCTTATTAGCCCATTTGAATTTATTATCAACATCAATAGGTTATGTTTCATTTGCCAAGGTAATCTGGTACAAGCCTTTACTTCCTAATAAATCATCCATATCAAATTTCCATTGGTAGTAGTTGGGGCTGGTAAGAAAAAGATTACTTGAATAATCCATATTAAATATGTAGATAATATGGATTTAAAAACTGAAACTGGTGATCTGGATGGAAATATATCAAAAAATTAGAAGGTTTAAAAAAAACGGCAGGACATCAGATGTGAAAGTTATGTCCTTTAAAAAAAAACATAAACGGTAACCAAAGGACCACGTGGTGGTGTAAGTCGTTTTTATGAAGTGACCCACTTTTATAAAAAAAAGTGGGGATCGCTTTTACAATGAATTTACTTTATAAAATAAAAGTTGTGTGCAAAATAAATAACTCTAAAATAAAATATTAAAACTACTTATAGTGATTCACTTTTATACATGAAGCGAAATACACTTTAAAATGGAGCATGAACTTAAAAAAAAAAAAATAACAAAAAGAGAGACTTGAACTCAAGACCTCTTACTCAATAAGGAAACTTTTAACCTACTGGGCTAGCAAAACATATTGTATTGTTTAGCAAGAGTATTTTTTTTGGTTGGAGAGCGTGCTAAAAAATAACTTTTCTCGATGACAACAAAAAAATTTCGCTTCTCGATGACAACAAAAAAATTTCGCTTCTCGATGACAACAAGAGTTAGATCTCGGTTTGCTTACCCGGAAAATGCACATTTTTCTATCTTTTTCTAATTTGCAGAGATCACATAGGGTTCAGGGAAAAGAGAATATGTAGATCTAAAAGAGTAGCAACCCGGAAACAAACAATGTAAAACCGAAATAATACTCTGTAAAAAAATTAAAAAGGGCGTATTCAGGCTTTATACCTCTGGATCTGGCTGAAATGGTCATATCTTGGGCAAACGGAAACCTTTTCGAGTGAAACGAAAATCATTCAAGAATGAAACTAGAGCTATGGACGCAATGGAATAGTCATTTCATCCCAAAAATGTACATAAATGACATAAAATAGATATGAGACAACTTGGTTTCAGGATCTCAATCTACAATAGGAGCAGGTCTTCAAACATGCTATGATACCATGTTTGAAGACATAAGTATTCCAACAGAGGATGAACACCTTTAGTAACCACTCACACAACTAGATAAAATATCAACAGAGTGATGTTTTGACGTAGTAAAACCCCCATGGAGAAACATCTACGGCCCTAGCCAACGCGACCACTTGGAGCAATTTATTAATGCAAAAGAAAAAGATTACAGAGAGATTTTACAAGAGAATTTATCACAACCGATCATCGACAAATGACCCTCCATGCCCTTTAAATAGAGATCATGGACCAATCGGGTGTTAAGTCAGGGATCAATGGTCGTTAAGATCGAGGAGAATATGAACCATCAGATCACTCTATGTCAGGAACATATCGTGACCGTCGGATTTACTAAATACAAAGGCATACTAAAGAAATCCACTAAGAAACACACTTTTACCTAACGAAAAATTAGACCAAATAGATCTTAACTAACTCTTAAGTGACTAAATATCCTAACAAAAATTTAAGAATTGATCTATCAATCCATTTCACAACTTAATTGAAGAATAACAAAAATGCATCAGAACTTGAAAAACATCAAATAGAAAGTCTCCTATAGTGTAGAAAAATGAATATAATCTAAAATACCATCATTACTCTGTACTTGTTCGATGTTGGTATTGTTGATGTTTTGGCAATTGCACGAGGATCTTTGATCCGGATTATTTTCGACACAAAAATGAGAGTGAAGATATAATAAAGAAATGTACAGAGATATATCGAATATCCAATAATATAACATAAATGTATCAGGGATGCAACCATAAACACAGAGATACAGTAATACACAATTTTCTATTAATGAGCGAAAATGTACAAAGACTGTAAAAATACAGAGTGAAAGACTCGCTAGAATGGTGGCAGCTTGTCTCTGAGAACAGATGTGTATGCTAATCGCATTCGCAAGAAGAGGATTTTACAATGAGGATCCAAAGGATTTTTTATCATAAATAAAATCCAAAACCCTAAGCCCAGAAGATGAAAAGCCAATAGTTTTGTGGACCTCATTTTGGGTAGTTTGGTGTATCAACTTCCCAAGGGCGTAACTTTTCCATACGATCTCCGTTTGGGGCGCACGATAGCTCGTTGGAAATGTATCATCAAGAAGATTCATTTTTGGGGCTCATTCAAAGCCTTTGGAAAACATTGAGAAGCTTGATCCATAAAAACCTTGATTTAGGCCCTCAAAATGGCCTCGAAAGTTAAAAACTGCTAAAAATAGTAAATTGCCAAAATTGCCAAAAACCTATTTTCAATCAGTTGGAAAAGGTGGTTGGCCACCGATATCCACCTAGATCAATCCTCCCTCCTTAGGAAGAAATGGTATCCATTTCATTGAGTGTCCGAGGGAGAGGGAAAATCATTTGTTAAATCTGCATCATGATGAGTTGCTTGCCTTGTTGGAGAAGTTGCATTTATTAGTGTTGGGTATGTGTTATATTATTTGCACGAGTAGTAGTGTCTGAGCGTATGCACTGGGCGCGCAGGGGGTTAGAGGGGGGGCCTCTAGGCCCCCCCTTGGGGGGTGCAGGCGGGTGGAGCCCCCCGTGCGAGGGTCTAGGGGCAACGCCCCCAGAATTGTTTTTTTTGTCTCGGGAAACGTGACACCTACCTCGAGAAACCTATCATGTATTTAGGTGGTTTTTTCGGCAGATGGTTTTTGCCGATGGTTTTCTATTTTCGGTTAAGGAATTAGGGTTTTGGACTAATCTAGTTCATTGGGTTAGGGTTTTGGATGTCGTTGGCTCCTATATGTATATTGTATTGTAAACAATGTAACACAGTGTATGAATATAATATATGCTAGTTTTCTCGGTTTGGGTTTCCAGGGGAAAAATCTCTGTGTAATATTTGCATTTGTCATTGTATCTTTTCTATTCTTTTCTGAATATTTGTTTAAAGTAGACATTGTACGAGTTTAGAATTTACAATTAGATTGTTGAAGGTTGTCATGAACCTGTGGCTGGAAGGGTTGGGTCTTTTTAACCAGTTTGGATACATGAGATTCCTGTGTGCAGAAGGAATCTTTACACTTTGTTGCAATCTTGTCGACTTGCTTATGTTGGATAGAAGGTACTCGAGTTGAGGTTGTAGTGTTTGTAGTATCCTTTTTTTCACCTTTTGAACGGAAGATAAATTTTGTAGTATGAGATACTACCTTGCGGCATTTTTTAGGTGGGATAGTAGTTGGAACTACTTCTAGTATCTTGTAGAGATGACCCCCCAGAGTAAAAATGACACTACGAGGTCGAAACTCATAGATAGCATGGAGATTCCACATATATGGCTAGCCCAAGAGAACATCACAGGCATCCAGTGGGGAAACATCACATAATACCTCATCCTTTAAGGGTTGGATGTTGTATGAAAATCAACACTATTGGCTGAAATGAAGATCTCGTCCCTGGTAAAGCCGTCCAATATTGTATGGTTGTGGGTGTGGTGTTGTCGACAATACCAATTGTTTGACAACCTCTACTTAGATGAGGTTCTTCTGGAATCTTCTATCAGCAATAAAATGCAGCGGGGTCCCCTTCACCCACATCTGTGAATGAAAAAGGCACTCCCCCTCTTCAAGATCTATGGGTTCTTCTGGTTGAATTGTTGCGGTCATGACAATAGCAGTGGGGTCTACGTCGATGATATGTATTCTATCAATATTTTATGAATCAAATTTCGAATCAGGGTTCGGCTCCTTGTCTTTGATCTTGACCACCAATGATTGTTTTGAGCAACATTCATCAGTGTTGTGCCAGGGTATTTTGTGGAAATCACACCATTTTCCAGTGTCCTTCTTTGTATTTATGTGACCCTTCTTTTCCTGTGGCTTGGATTGGTTTTCGGGAGACTGTTTGTTAGGTCCATATTTATCATACTTTGGTTGTTGCAGATTTGCAAACCCGAACTCCCATTTTTTCTGGTGCTTAAATTTCTTCTTGATTTTAACAATATATCGATAAGCGACACTGAGTGATGAGATGTCCAGAAAATCCATTTCAGTTTGGATGTATCTATGTAGAGCCCCATGGTATTTCATAACCAAATTTCATTCGGAGTCTTTGATACCTAGCTTGTTGCACAAGGTATGGAAGGTATTGGTGAACTCCAGAACTGCTTGGCCCCTGTCTTGTTGTAGTGTGGTCCATCTCATGTACTGGTCCTCATAGTTTCCAATAGGGTAATATTGTTCCTTTACTGCATCCACAAAAAAATCCCAAGTGGGCTCAACCCCATATATTCGAGAATCCTCTATGGAACTTTGTTCCCAGTAAGTTTCTTGTTATTACACAGTTTGTTGTTGTGGTAGAATATGGATGGAAGAAAGGAAAACTGGATAAACTGAGACTATCCCACCACTGTCACCCCAATGGGATAGTTCTTTCTGTTTAGGGTGGAAGGCCCAGGGGAGACATCCCCGGTGACCTGGAGTTTTGAGAAGGAAAAGGATTGAAAGGTTGAGTAAATTTATCCCCCTCACAAGTCACCACCGATCAGAAAGTTTAGATTAATAGCCAATAAAGATAAAAGTAACCAAAAGTGTACCTGTCCAAGACAAAGCAACAACAAAACTATACATGGAAGATCACTTGTTGGTTAGTACTTCATATAATCAAGACTTTCTGATATAAAGAAATTGACGAATAATATGAGGGAAGAAAAACAATGATATAAACTAGCAATGATTACAATATATCACTTTGAAATAAATGCTAAAGAAGCTTCACAATGTGCAATGGAAATTTATCATCAATGTAGCAATACTAGAAGCAACGTCTTAGCCAATCTCTCAATTTCTTTAAATACACAAGAAATGTTGCACGAATATGTTTATAGCACAATTAGATTATGACAACAATAGGGTTAATAATTATTATTCTAATATAGGGTTATAAGGATTAGTACTTGTTCAAAGTATTGGATGTGTGTGTGATCAAGGTACTCAACATAAACGGTCTAGATCAATGTACTATTAGGGTAAATGGAATCAAAATCACTACAAAAGTTGAAGGGCCATGATGATAGTGATAGGGATAGAGACAAGAGGGTTTGATGTTGAAGTGTTTCTAAATCAAGGATTCAACAAATCAAACCCTAGGGGAGAGGACTCACTAAGGCGTAGTAAAACTAGGCCTTAGTGCGTCTTCCTCCTTCTGTAGCTCAAAAGGAAAATTTAAACGGCTAACTTGAGTAATAAATGGTAGGGATAAAGACAAGACAGTTAGATGATGAAGTGTTTCTAAGGCAAGGCTTCATCAATCAAACCCTAGGGGAAAAAGACTCACTAAAGTTTAGAAACCCTAGGCTTTAGCGTGTTTTCCTCCTTCTTTAGCTCAATGACAAGATAAAAATGGCTAGGATAGAAGAGTAAAGGGTAGAGTGTTTCTATGGCAAGGCTCTAACATCTATATTCAACAAATTAAAATGTCTCTTAGCATAAATTAATAGGGACATGAGACAAGGACACCAACATGTGCTTGTCCCCTAGGGTTTAATACAACAAATTATAATAACAAAATGCAAGTAAAAAATACCATAACCATTCAATAAAGAAGGATTGCAAAAATTCACTTACATACACCAAGCATTAATATAGCCAAACCCTAGTTGTAAACTTTCCACCAAGAAAATGCCAAAATAGCCAAGAAAAAGCCTCCTTCAACAAGTGCGCATCAAAATTTCAGCCAAAACCTTAAAGGAGGGCTCAAATTTCAGACCTCGCCAAGAGTGAGTGAAAGATGATGAAAATTAGAGAGTTTTAGCTCTCTATTTATACAATAGCAATGACCTTAATAAAATTTTAGGTCACCAAAAGGCCGACAAGGCCAAAATACACAATAATATTGTTTTACATTAAAATTTCATAATGAAACCCTAATCAAGCAAAATTAAGGACGACATGCCCTTTCTAGGGTGACGCTATCCCATTTTAGGGAAAATGTGGCCTCCTGGAGAAAAACGTTATCCCTTATTGGGCTTATGGAAGCTGCCACACATGCCAAACATGCCTCAACTACCTTCCCAAGCTCCCATATTGTTGGATGATGTCATAGGATGTCCTGGGTGACATCATGGCCTTCCAAGTCCAACATCCTAGTGGAAAGGGCAAAACCCCCCTAGGTAAGGCTCTATTAGGATGCCTCTGTGGAACATCCTCCTCTTCTTTGGTGAAAACCCCTTTCTCCTTTCTCTACCCCCTGTTTGGGTCTCAACATCCATATGGTGGGCTCTTTAGCCCCATGGAGATCCGAACTAAGCATATCCCCAATATGGTACTTGTGCGTTGGGCATTATCCTGCACACCAACATATATGCCCTCCATGGGATCATAAGTCATAGGGATCACAGCAATGTCAATCACATCCAATCATCAAATTTATAAAACATGTGCATAAAACCCCTTCTAGCCAGTCAAGTGCTCAAAGACATTATACAAATCTGCAAGGCAAGTTTGGAGGAAGTGACAGGGCATCTTATTGGGCTAGTGTCCACTGGAAATGTGATGTTTCTGGAAGAGATCAAATCCAAGTCATGTTAATGGATGATGTGGATAAGGGATGTATTGACAAGGGGTACAATGATAGCATAGAAATGCAAGGCTTACCTATGGGTTTCTTTGTAAAAGGAGAGTTGTACCTATCCTGGATGCAAATGTTTCCAAGTCCATTAATGCCTTTTATTCTTTATTCTTTATTTTTTTTCTTTCAAGAAGCTAATCAGGGGACACTGCCCTGGCATGGTGACCAGTGGTGAAAATGTTACCCACAAGCACTTTCATGGAAATGAGAAGGTTGGCTCGTGATGAGACCCCCTTTCTCTTGGCCATGCAACTAAGAGCCACTACCTTGACGTGGTGACCAACTGCTAGTAGTGTCATACCGATAGGTTCCCATGGACCTAATAGGTTGGCTCATGATGAGACCCCCCATCCTCTGACTAGGTCTTGTTTATTATTTTTTATGGGTCCATCTTGTTTCTTGCTAAGAATCTTTTTACCACTTTCTCGGGGATCCCTAGGCAAAGCATTTAAAGGTTTTATTTTTAGGATTTTATCTTTTTCCAACTACTTTTACCTTCTGGTCCTTTAGCCCCTTCTTCCCACAAGGCAAGGTGCAACCCTTAAATGATTGGCCAACCCAATTCTCAGACCAATGTAATGGGATGGATGAGAGAGAATTAAGATGAAAAATGATAAGTATGATGGGAGTGGACAATGACTTTTCAGAAATACCTCAGTGGAAACTCAAAACCTATGGGAACAAGCTTACTAGGGAATCCTGTCGTTCCACCCTGACATGGTCAAGCAGATAAGTATAAGATCCAAGCACCCGTTAGAAATAAAAGGAACTAAATGCACATATTCAAAGGTTTTGAGGATCAAAGTGACACATACCATGATACTCTGACTCATTACCTCATGGAGAAAGATCCATCTCTGCTACAAGACCAAGCCGAGGTGATGGATGCTACTGCTGTTGACAAAGTGGAGGCATTGAAAGGAATAAAATATGGGCCCTCTAGGGCTATGCTCAAGTCGATCCGGCTCTCGATACTCCATGTCTAGGACCTATGGGCCTCAAGACATAATCTCCTTAGTTATTCCTAAAAGTGGGGAATAAAATCTGGCTCAAACTCGGGGACATGTGCTCACCGTAGAGTGCATGAGAACCTCAACATCTCTGGCATAACCTGTAACCTACTTGATATCAATAGAAACTATTAGTAATCATTTGGGGTGGTGATATCACCCCCATCTCATATATATATCACTGAAAGCAAACATATATATAAGTGTGAAAGCAAAACTACTCTAGTATGAAATGCAAATGGTATATACAATGAGTGAAAATGCCTACCTAGTTACCTGCACTTACCTGTTGGTTGTATGTTAGGTGTATTCAAACGACCAGTGAAACCAATCCAACAATGTCCCACAATACTTGCCTTTGTGCGTCATCATAAATCAAAATAGTGATAAGTCAAGCACAAATATAACATGGGTTAGAAAATGTATTGCATCATCGGAAATAGTAAAGTCTAACTCATGGATGCAGGTAAGAGGGATAAAATCATGCCAATTAATTCTCTTAGGAAAGTGCTCAATCCACTTCAGGAAGGGATCGTGAAAAGTCAAAGTTTCATAAAATTGACTCAAAAGGTCTGCAATCTAGCTACCATAGACATTCTCATAATCTGAAGACTTGGAAGGGACTGACAAGGGTCTTGTAGATGACTGGAAAACTCCTAAGGGAAAGTTGAAAAGCTGAGGTGACATACTTATTCTTGAATTATTCAACCATCCCTTAGACTCTACGGTTTTCCCTAGAGGAAGCTCAATATCAAATACATATTTCCCATCTACACCTCTAGAGACACAACAAAGTAAAGTAATCGAAGGTGGTTGGGTAAAGTTGTCACAAGGATCCTTCTTCAAGAAAACAATGTCCTTACTCCTATAAAGACCTGAGAACAATGGTGGTTGATAATCATCTTCATGCAAATAATCCAAGTGCTCAGAGGAGTACTCATCAAAACCCTCAAGGTAAGACATAAAATCATTAGGAAAACATGGTACTAGGTCATCCTTGGGTGTTTGAAAAGTATGGGTAAATATATCATCTCCTTGTTGCCACTGGTCAAAGTCAAAAGTATTGTGTAGTGATAACTGAGAAGGAAACACTTGGAAATTATTCTCAATGTCTTAAATGGGGTCTATATCATAACCAACTACATCCCATTTATGTCTTCCAACATGTATGAACTCATTAATATCAACTATGTCAGTATCAATATCATAACATGGAGGTTTCAAAGGCTCATCCATTTCCTCCTCATTTCCCAAATCATAAATTAGAGAATCGTCAAAATCATGGAGAGGAGGTTAACTTACTATTTCTTCTTGTGCGGGAGTTTTGAGGACTAGAGTTTCTTCAAAATGCAGCATTGTTTCATCCTCATAAATTGCCCCTTCATCTTCTATTGTACAATAAGGAATATCTTCTTCGTTCAAGGAATCCATTTCTCCTTCACTTTCTGAATCATGGAATATTATCAAAATATTGAAAAGTAAAGCAACTAACCTCATTCTCTTCTTCTTGTGCAGGGGGAAAAGGTTCATGGATTGCTTCATCAGAAGGAGGGCACGTTGACACTTCATCATCTTGCTCGAGTTCCAGCTCCTCAACTATGTTTTCAACGATCTCTTTCTCTTCGAAAACCTCATCAAGAGCTTTCCCCTTAGAATTTTGTTGGTCAATAACTTGATCCCCTTCTTCTTGGAAACCAATAGTAAAAATTTCAAGGGAAACTAGTATTTCCGAACTTAGAGTGTCTGAGGTGTCTTCGGGATCATTGATTAGGGAAACAATGTGTTCTTCTTTGGACAAAAATATATTTTCCTCAATTTTCATGGCCATGTTACAAGCTTCATAGAGTGTTTTTGGCCTCTTTTTAATTAGGATAAAACCTAAATGCACCAAGAGTGCATTGGTAAAGAGATACATGAGGTACTTGTCTTCAGGATAATAGTCTCTAGCAATATGATACAACAATCCCTGAAATCTATGTTGGAAGTCCCAGACAGTCTCATTTGTAGTTTGTTTTGCATACTCGAGTTCTTTTAGTAACATTTGTATATCTTCAAATTTCATACCCCACCTTTTGAGAAAGGTTTCTTCTAACTGGTCCATAGGTATGATGCTAGCTATAGGGAGATCATCATACCATTTTCTATCATTCTCGTGAAGAGTGGTAGAGAAAATTGTTATCACCAAATCCTCAGCATCGTCACTGACAGGATGGAGTTGAAAGAAATACAAATAATCACTCATGTGATAGTCGACTCTTTCCCCATCACTACCAGTGAATCTAGGGAGCCACTTTTCATACTTGGGGGCATTCGTCGGGGGTATCCTGGGATTTTACTAATGTCTAATGGTTTGAAATTCCCTGGGTCCCATTGAGAAGTCATAGTTGGCTTCGTCATTAGTGGATTTTACAGATAATTTTATTTAAATTATCAAAGAAGGAAGGGAATCACCCTTAGTGGAGTCGCTAGAAAAGCTTTGTAAGATAAGGACTCCTGAGAAAAGGCTTACCGAAAAGTGTCATGTTTTAGAAGAATTGACTCAGTGTTCCTCGACAACGATGCCAAAATGTTATCATACAGTTTGTACTTGTGGTAGAATATGGATGGAAGAAAGGAAAACTGGTGAAACTAAGACTATCCCACCATTGTCACCTCAATGGGATAGCTCTTTCTGTTTAGGGTGGTAGACCTAGGGGACACGTCCTCAGTGAACTGGGGTTTTGAGAAGGGAAATGATTGAAAGGATGAGTAAAGTTATCCCCCTCAAAATTCACCACTGATCATAAAGTCCAACTTAATAGCTAACAAATATAAAAGTAACTAAAAGTGTACCTGCCCGAGACAAAGAAACAAGAAAACTATACATGTGCAGGATCACTTGTTGGTTAGTACTTCATATAATCAAGAATTTTTTATATAAATAAATTGACCAAGAATATGAGTGAAGAAAATCAATGATATAAACTAGAAATGATAACAATATATCACTTCACAATAAATGCTAAAGAAGCTTCACAATGTGCAATGGAAATTTATCATCAATGTAGTAATACTAGAAGCAACGCCTTAGCTAATCTCTCAACTGCTTTAAAGACACAAGAAATGTTGCACGGATATGTTTATAGCACAATTAGATGATGGCAACAATAGGGTTAATAATTATTAGTCTAATCTAGGGTTATAAGTATTAGTGGTTGTTCAAAGTATTGGATGTGTGTGTGATCAAGGTACTCAACATAAAAGGTCTAGATCAATGTGTTATTAGGGTAAATGGAGTCAAAATCACTGCAAAAGTTGAAGGGTCGTGATGATAGTGATAGGTCTAGAGATAAGAGGGTTTGATGTTGAAGTGTTTCTAAAGAAAGGATTCAAAAAATCAAACCATAGGGGAGATGACTCACTAAGGTGTAGTAAACCTAGGCCTTAGTGTGTCTTCCTCCTCTAGCTCAAAAGGAAAATTTAAATGGCTAGCTTTAGTAATAAATGATAGGGATAAAGACAAGAGAGTTTGATGATGAAGTGTTGCTAAGGAAAGGCTTCATCAATCAAACCCTATGGGAAAATGACTCACTAAAGTGCAGAAACCCTAGGCTTTAGTGTGTTTTCCTCCTTCTTTAGCTCAATGACAAGATAAAAACGGCTAGGCTAGAAGAGTAAAGGGTAACTTAAAATGTCTATAGAGGAAAGGATATAACATCTATCTTCAGCAAATTAAAATGTCTCTTAGCATAACTTAATAGGGACATGAGACAAGGACACCAACATGTGCTTGTCCCCTAGAGAAGGGAAATGCAAGGCTTACCTGTGGGTGCCTTTGTAGAAGGCGAGTTGCACCTGTCCTAGATGCAAATGTTTCCAAGCCCATTAATGCCTTTTATTCTTTATTCTTTATTTATTTTTCTTTCAAGAATGTAATCAAGGGACACTTCCCTGGCGTGGTGACTAGTGGTGGCAATGTTACCCACAAGCACTTTCATGGAAATGAGAAAGATGGCCCGTGATAAGACCCCCTTTCTCTTGGCCATGCAACCAAGGGACACTACCATGGCTGGGTGACCAACTACTAGTAGTGTCATACCACTAGGTGCCCATGGACCTAATAGGTTGTCTCATGATGAGATCCCCCATCCTCTGACTAGGTCTTGTTTTATTATTTTTTATGGGTCCGTCTTGTTTCTTGCTGAGAAGATTTTTACTTCTTTCTCAGAGATCCCTAGGCGAAGCATCTCGATGTTTTAGTTTTAGGATTTTATATTTTTCCAGTTTCTTTTACCTTCTAGGCCTTTATCCCTTCTTCCAACAAGGCAATGTGCAACCCTTAAATTATTGGACAACCCAATGCCCAGACCAATGTAATGGGATGGATGAGTGGGAAGTAAGATGAAAAGTGGTAAGTATGATGGGAGAGGATGATGACTTTTCATAAATCCCCATGTAGAAAATCAAAACCTATGGGCACAAGCTTAATAGGGCATCTTATCGTTCCCCCTAGACATGGTCAAGCAGATAAGATCCAAGAACTTGTTAGAAAAAACAAGGAACTAAATGCACATATTCAAATGTTTTGAGGATCAGAGTGACACACACCATGATACCCAGACTCATTACCTCATGGAGAAAGATCCATCTCTGCTATAGGACCAAGCCGAGGTGATGGATGTTGCTATTGCTAACAAAGTGGAGGTGCTAAAAGGAAGAAAATATGGGCCTGTTAAGAACCAAATATCCGTATAGCATAGAAAAACCTAAGAATAAGTACTCAACACCTTGAAAAGGAGAGAATTTCAGATAATAAACCTCTTTGAGGGGGCAACCTCCTTTTACCCCACATAAATGTTCAAGTACAAGATGATTCCAAATGTAAATGTCTCCTTGGTATATATAGGAGACTAGGAGGTATAATTACAACTAATGGAATAAAGACGACATAAATAAAATAACATTACTAATGTAATATGCCCCAATTAAGGGGTAATGAGCCAATATTAGGGCTTAACATGCCCCTCCCCCTGAGACAAGTGTTGCCTACAATGCTTGAGTAACTCTGGATGCTTCTGTATAAAAGACTCATATTCCCAAGTCGAATCTTCAGCCGACAGTTTCACCCATTTAATGAGATACTCTGAAATGGATCTATTCCTCAGCTGGTGAATTATTGTGTCAGTAATGGCTTCAGGATCCAATATGATTTTTC
>SNQJ01S0171557.1:0-15718 GCA_010110895.2 Picea sitchensis
ATGAATTTCTCCTAAAGCTTGAGGCAAGGCTAAAGGGTTGGGACAATAATGGACTTGGCAATTTGGTAGAGTTTCTTTGCTATGATTTTTTCCTTCTTGAATAGTACCCCTACCCCTCCTTTTATAGGCTAGAATGAGCTAGGGTTTTTGGCGAACTCTCGGCCATGCATGGCTGGGATTTCCAGTTAACTGACAAAAAGCTCTTCGTCCCGGCAGAAACTTCCTTGATTTTCTGCTTTGTTAGGTAACCGCGGGCTGTAGTGGGTTAGCCCGCGGTCACCCGCGTGCAGTAGAAGGGCAACAAGCGGTTACCCGTGCCCAGTGAAAGGTTAGGGCGCGGGTTCCTTGATTTAAGTGGTTTTTTGAGGATTTGTTCAGCATGGATTTGGCTAGGAAGAGGCATGAGTTGGCATGATGCCAGGTAAACCTATGTAGTTCATTTTAGGGTTATAACACCTGTCCAACTGCCTGCATTACATCTGGTCTGGATGTTGTCACATATAGTAAGATACCAATCATTGACCTGTATTTCCTCTGGTCACTAGACTTTGAATCATCATATTTTCTCAATTTGCAACTGGTTTTCATAGTAGTGGTAACTGGTTTACAATATTCCATTCTCAAACTCTTTAGCATTTCTCTTATATGCTTAGTGTTAGCACCACCATTTTTCTTTCAATTAGAGTCGGTTTTCAATGGAGTTATAGACCATGTGTCAAAGCACATGAATTCAGGTACATAGCAAATGAAGGGGTTAAAGTCAACAAGTAGTCGGTTGGCCCTTGGAAGCAGGAAGGGGTGTCAGAGTTGAAACATACGTGAATGGTACAAGTATGTTGTTCCCAGAAAGTCAGGTCCTGTCAAAGTTAGTCTCTACGTGCCCCAAATCGAGTCAAGTAGTTAATGGAGGTCATGTTGGCAGGTGTTGTAACTATTATTAGTTCATCATGAAGGCCGAAGGAATGAAAAATTGCGATGTTCGCATTACGTATTCCCTATAGCTCTCATCGCATGTACCTTACACAAAGGGATGTGTTATGGAAAATTTGCGGTTCAATTCAAAACATTTAGTCGCCATGAATTCAGTGTTCTTTGGAACGATTCTTCATTCCTTCCGATCGGTTATAAATCGTAGAGGTTCTACACCCATTTTTTTCATGAAATCAGATTCAAGCTCTGTCTGTAAGTTTTCTCGTAGGCCCAGGTTGATTGAATTCTCCATTTTGGGCATTCGCCTGATATACTGCGTGCAAGACAGATCTTGGTTGTGCCATGGAAAACTCTTAGAACTTGAATAAGGGTACACGTAGAGGTAGGATCGCCAGACCCGAGCCCCAAAGTGATTGGGATTCATTCTCACTCACAATAGGCATCCTCAAGGATAAAAAAGGGATTTTTCCTTTACCCATGGGAATGACGACATCACATTGTGTAAAACTTGAAGCGAAAGGAACTATGTAGGAAGGAAGGATAGTAGAAGACCTGTCTCCCCAACAATGGATACCTTGGAGAAGGGGAAGATCAAGGAAGAACAAGGAAGTTTGGGAAACTCAATTCTCAAATGAGTCGCACGCACGACCAATCGTTGACCAATTACTTATGTGTGTCATCCGCTTGGAGCCTTTGGAAGGTACCAGCTGAGAAAGTGGGATTAGAATGAGGAGGATGGATGCCGCGGGTTCAAATGATCAAGAGACATCTCAACAGATGAAGAAAGAAAATCTATCCATCGTTGAACTATACCAAGAAAATAGGGAATTAAGATGACAGCAGGCGACAAAGACCACAAAAGCATCAGTAGCACAAGGTCGAGAAGGGAACGTGACATGGCTCAAAATATAACTCAGAGAGGTGCAAGATAGGATTGTACAGCTATGCGAAGCACAATGACTATCAGAAGAAAGGTATGCCAAAAAATCCAGAGAAGGTGAAGCGACTGAAGAGATAGCCCGCACAGATCCCGCCAGTGATCAGAACAAACAAGACTAGTTGAGTTCGTTCTTGTATTCGCAAATAGAAGGAAAATATTGAAAATTTTGAAGGAAACATCACCCAAGACATTTTTACATTTTAATAATGACCATGACTGTATACAACCACTTGATGCGCACACTTCCCCCAGTAAATGAGAGCGTGACATAAAATCAAAGCCATTACATTAGACAACGGGACTCTGGAAAACACTTGTCCACCTAGATGCTTGATCGACAACTAAATCCCTATGGTAGATTACAATGATCATGATGTAGCTAGACGTATCTTTTCTTTATTTTTGGAAAAGGTCATGCAAAGAGTTTTGTAATGCAGAACAGTCAGTTTCCTAGTTTGTAGAGATAGCAGTTAGAAGAGTAGGGTAGCCCAAGCGGTGACCTCATTTATATATTTGATCGTTTCAATGTAAGCCAGGTTGGTTGGAAAAAATAGTATAGACAGTAACTATTGTATGTAATTTGAGTTCAACCGAAACTTAATGCAAAGGTCCTGTAACTTTGATGAAAATATTATAATTGTAGCAGTTGGATGTATTTTTTTCCTTTCTTTGTGTACATGCTTCCTATTATCTTTATTCATATCTTTTTTTGTCTAATTCGAAACGAATTTTCGAACCTGTGGATTCTCTATGCAACACCCCTTGTTCACCGCATTTAGACAAAATGTTTTTCTTCTAAAATTTAACTCTAAATTCATCTGCAACAATGCTCTGAGTTACTTCTTGTGTTTTCTCCTTGCCACACATTACGAATTTACACTGAAGAATATTTCTTGCTTAGCCTTATCCTCTCAAATTCATTCACAAAGTCACGTGTTTCTGTTGTTTTTCTCGAATCGACCCCATAGCCCAAAGTCTTACTTTCTTGCGCCAATATAACTAGAACCAATTATTTCAAAGGTATTAAATCTAGCCATAGATTTAAATCCATATCTCACGTGGAGACGAAGTCTCCCAAGAGAGCCCTCTCCAGGTTCGAAAGGCTATTTTCAGGCCTCAAAGTTGGTTGAAACAATTACCTTTGTCGTTTGTTTATCAGTCGAACATATTTACAGAGCGCTAACATTCTGGCACCGCTGTCGGGGACGAAATTGAATAATTTTTCCCTGGGAGAATGACTAACGTTGTAGTTTGACCCCTGAGGGTAACAGAGGGAAAATCATCTGTATTGGCTGAAACCTTTACCCTGGCGACTCCAATCAAAAAGACCAGTAGCTCCAAGTAGCATAGTTTAGGAATCATGGCTCCGAAGATGATCTATACTAGAAAAATTATGACCCAAACCCTTTAGATCCTATGTACGACCCAGAGAAAATTATGCATAGGACTACAGAGAAAGTGCCAGACCCGTTCTATTACCTGGATAGAATTCTATCCTTACTAAAAGATGACGTGCAAAGCATCGATGACCTTGAGTTTGATGCATTGTTTGAGAAAACCTTGTTCAGGTCTAAGATGGAAACCAACTTGGATGAGATATTTTTCGACCAGAAAGGATTCCAAACCCTAGTGTCTAATAATATTCCTCAAGTCCCAAACCCTCCTAGAGCCATGGCCACTAGGTTTCCCCCCCTTGTTTTTCCATCCCAACTGCATGATCTTCCCCAGAATTACAACCAGAGGATTAAACTCTACGATGTTGAAGGGAACGTTTTAGCCCATAATCATTTGGATTGGTTCAACAACTTCATCGACCTGGAAGAGGTAGACTATGCAGCCGCAAAAATGAGGTTGTTCTCACAGATTTTTGCGGGGGAGGTGAGGAAGTGGTTCAAATCCCTATGACCAACAAGTATCCAAGACTTTGTCACGTTTGAAACACATTTCATCAATAGATGGGGAGACAAGAAGAACCTCTTGCAGTTGTTGACGCAGTACAATAATATGAAGAAGGTGCTAGAGGAGACGGTGAAATAATTCTCATTCCATTTCATGAAGGTATATAACTCGATTCCTATAGAATTCCAGCCACCTCCCAGGGCTATGTAGTTGTGATACATTTACTCCTTCGACAACGAATTCACTTTGCTATTGAGAGAAAGAAGATCAACAAACCTGGATGTGATAATGAGCAATGCGATCGAAGTTGATGTAAATATGACAACATCGGGGAAGATCAAACAAATATTCAACAGAGGCGATAAGAATCCCCAAGGAGACGCGCAGCCATCCACGTCGACATCTGCAGATGACAAATTAAACTTAATGATGAGAAGCATGGAGAAGCTAATGGAGAATATGTATGTAGGAATCAGACTGGCTACCCGAGAACAACATGACCCCCAACCCAATAATCAAAACCTCGGGAGGGGCCAGGTTCCTCAGATCAGACAAAGGGAACAGAGGGAGAAAAGAGAACAAGGTGAACAACATATGAGGTCTCTATTCCAAAAAAACTACGTAGATGAATAATTCGATCAAATGTTCGAAGATCGAATGCATTGTTGCGATGAAAAGAATCTACGCGTATTTATGACAAAGAGTGAACATGATCGGTACATGAGCATAAATGACAGTTTTATGTTGGAGATGGATGATGCATGGATTGGGGAAACTAATGGCACGTTGTCCTGGAAAACAGAAGAGTTCAGAAAAGGTTATCAGAATGCCATCATGCAATTTCAGAAGAAATATAACCTCAGGAGCAAGGAAGTGTCCACTAAGCCTCAACAGATTAATCCCATAAGGAAACCTCCAGAAGACACCCCTTCCACAAGCCTACCAAGGCTAGACAAAATGAACAAGTATGTGACGGATAAGGCAAATTCGAAGGAGGAGGCCCAGAAGAAAACTCTGGAACCAAGACAAGAAGCAGGTGGAAAAGACGTAGAGAAAGTTTGTCCTCCCTTTAACTTTGAAAATGAAATGGATAAAATCAAAATCTCTGTCCCTTTCAACAAAATTATCAGAAAGGGTGAATACCGGGAGTAAATTATTAAAATGTTGAAAATGGGAGGGACCCCTGACACTTTGAATGTCCAAGATGATCACCCCGCTATCCTATTTGGTCCACGCGTTGAAGAGACAAGTGATACTGAGGACGTCCCTCTTTTCTACGTCAGTCTAAAGGTCCATGATATGACTGTTCATAATGCCATTTTAGATTTAGGTGTGTCGCACAACCTCATTCCAAAGGTGATCATGGACGAATTGGGTATGGACGTCACTAGACCTTATAAGGGCCTTTTCTCTTTTGACTCGAGGAAAGTCAAGTGTTTGGGTCTCATCAAAGACTTGGTTGTGTCATTGGCCCAGATTCCTTCGAAGAACATGGTGATGGACGTGGTCATGGTAGACATACCCCCTAAGTTTGGCATGTTGTTTTCCAGGTCATGGGCTGCGAAGTTAAAGGAGACCTTGCAAATGGACATGTCATACGCCACCATTCCTATATTTTTCCAGTACATACGGTTTTATATATAAGTTCTACTAAAATACATGGTGAGCAGCAAGACGTAATCAAATAACCATCCCATATACTCTATCGACACTAAGGTCGGTTCTTCTATATTCTAAAATGACCTGAGTTTTGAAGAAGAAGAGTCAACAACCATCATGACAACCGATGAGGAAACTGCGCAGAATGCAACAGAGTGTGCCGACTCGGAGGACTACGTGGAAAAAGGGATATGGAACATGAATTTTGATGGCACGGTCAACAAATAAGGGGATAGGGCCATGTGTGGGTAAGCCCCCTGAAATGGGCACAAATATGCGCTCATAAAAGCTCGCGTTCGAATGCACAAACAACATGGTTGAGTGTGAGGCATTGATTCTGGGACTGAAGGTGTTGAAATATTTAGGTGCAAAGAGGATAATAGTGCGTGGAGACTCCAAACTGGTCATAAGCTAGGTTAAATTCATATATCAAACAAATCAGCCCAGGCTAAGAGAATACATAAACTTGGTGTTGGACCTTCCTGAGGAATTTTCGGAGTATGACATATCTACTATCCCAAGGGAGAAAAATCAGATCGCCGATGCATTGGCCACCTTGGCCTGGGTTTTTAAAATCCCCATATTCCCAAACAAACAATACGATATTGAATTCAAACATAGGCCGACAGTTCCTGATAATATCAAATACTGGCAGGTGTTTGAGGATGACAAACAAGTAGAAAGATTTCTTCAGATGAGTGACAAGTTCGCTAACATAAACATTGATGACAAATGTTGTTGCGACGAAGATGGGAGCGCAGATGCGCACAGTAATGATGACCCTTTACAGAACCATATCGTGGGAATGGACATAATACAACTGAATAATAACATCATTCTGAAGGGGCTAGTGCCGCTGGAATTTTTTTTTGACAAAAATGACATGGGTAAAAACCCCAAGATCACTACAAATGAAGAGAACGTGGAAGACTGCAACATCAGGACAAAGGAGAACCCTAAAATGATCAAGTTATAAAAAATTCTCAACCCAGAGGTCAAGCAATACCATGTCAAGCTCATGAAGGCATTCCCCAACGTTTTCTCATTGAGCTATGATGATTTGAAGGTGTATGACAATAAGTTGATCCAACATGTTATCCCTCTCAAGGAAGATCAGAAACCTTTCAAACAAAATATGAGACGGATAAACCCCTTATTACTACGGCAGATCAAGAAAGAGGTAAAGAAATTTTTTGACACTAAGTTTATTGTTTCTTTGCGATTCTCTAAATGGGTAGCTAATTTGGTGCCCGTAATAAAGAAGAGCGGTGAGATAAGATTGTGTGTAGACTTCCAAAATTTAAACAAAGTATCCCTCAAGGATCACTACCCTCTTCCCAAAATGGATTATATCCTACAAAATGTGGTGAGGTCCCAGAAGATGTCCATGTTGGATGGTTTTTCAGGGTATAATCAGATCATGGTCCACCCAAATGACAAAGAAAAAACAACTTTCACAACCCCATGGGGAACGTTCATGTATGCCAAGATGCCCTTCGGCCTGATGAATGTTGGAGCCACTTTCCAGAGGTAAATGGACATCGTGTTTGTTGACGAAAAGGATAGGTTCATTGTGATCTATCTCGATGACATCACAATATACTTTGCCTTCGAATAACAACACCTCGAGCATTTGAAGAAATTTTTCTAGAAGTGTAGGAAGTTCGACATACCACTAAATCCAAAGAAATCACATTTCAGGGTGGAAGAAGGGAATTTGTTGGGACATATTATCTCGAGGGAGAGAATTAATATAGACCCTAGTACGGTTGAATGAATCCAGAAGATTGACACTCCGCACAGTAAAAAAGAAGTGCAATCCTTCCTGGGAAAAGTAAACTTCTTGAGGAGATTCATCCTGAATCTGGCAGAGATTATAAAGCATATCACCTGCATGCTCATAAAGGGAAATGAAATCAAGTGGAACCTAGAGGCCAAGAAAGTTTGAAGATATCAAGGTGGCATTGAGTAGAGAACCTGTACTATCCAGTCCATATTTTATGAAGGACTTCATCCTGTTTTGATTTTCCTCAGAGCATACGATTGTCGGCGTGGTGTTATAGAAATACGAACAAATTTTTTGTAATGATCCACTAAGGTACGACATCATGGAAAAAAAATTGTATTCTTTAGTGAAGGCCTTGAATGAGTTCAGGACATATATATTTCATTCCCACATCATTTCTTATGTGCCCAACAACTCAGTAAAGGATATCCTGACTCAGCCCAACCCCGAAGGAAGGAGAGGTAAGTGGATAGCGGCCATGATAGAATATAACCTAGATATCAATCCTATGAAACTAATTAAGGGTCAAGGCCTTGTGAAGCTAATGGCATAGTCGGACTACGACGCTTTGGGAATAAATTTCATCGTCGATCTGTCAGAGATTCCTCAAGAAGAAATGACTACACAGGTGTCCTAGGAGTTTGTCGATTCATCGTGGTATGTAGATATCATCTATGTGTTGAAGAATCTCCAGGCCCCTCTGGGTGTAAGTAAGACTAAGGCTAGATTTCTCAAGCTTAAAGAAATTAATTTTTGCATCTTGGACAACTCACTCTACTGGAAAGATCCTAGGGGAATGTTGTTGAGTTTTTTGCTGGAGAATGATGCGAAGCGAGCCACAGAATAATTTAATAAGGGAGACTACGGGGGACACCATTACTGGAAAACCACCATGCACAAAATCCTAAGGGTGAGTTACTATTGGCCTACAATATTCGTAGACATGTATAAAGAAGTCTCCAGCTACCACGAATGTCATAGTTTCGATGGGAGAAGAAAGCTACAACCCCTTCCACTAAAGTCGATCTTAGTTGAGGCATTGTTCATCCAGTGGGGTTTAGATTTCATAGGGGAAATAAATTCACCATCATCGGCGCAACACAAATGGATACTCACAACCACTGACTACTTTAGAAAATGGATAGAAGAGATCCCCATGAAATAAGCTATTGACGCAGTCATCATCCAATTCCTGGAAACAAACATCTTGTTGAGGTTCGGATGTCCCATCAAGATCATAATAGACAATGCGACTGCATTCAAGTCTAAGAGGATGGAAAAGTTTTTTCAGGATTACAATATAACCCTGGGGTATTCTACGACGTACTACCCACAAGGAAACAAGTTAAAAGAATCCTCTAATAAAAGCCTAATCAGGATCATCAAAAATATCCTGGAAGACAATAAGAAAGCCTGGCATAAAAATATTATCTATGCACTGTGGGACGATCGGGTTACCACCAAGAATTCCATATCAACATCGCCTATTCATATTGTATACGACGTAGATGCAATTTTCCCTACCACACTAGGGTTGCCCATCATAAAATTGTTGCAAGAGTAGGAGGCCGATCCAAATAATGCACAGAGAAGAATAAATCAGTTGGTTCACACACAGCAGATGAGGGAACAAGTGTACAATCGATCACATCTCCACCAGGAAAATATGAAGAACGCCTTTGACGAGGGTTCTAAGCTAGAGTATTTCTGGTTAGGTGATCTAGTGTTGATATGGGACGTGAGAAATGAGGACAAAGGAAAGCATGGAAAGTTTGATAACCCGTGGATGGGTCCATTCAGAATCAGTGCACATTGCAAAAATAATGCTTATTTTATGGAAGAACTAAATGGGGAGTGTGTTGGTTGGGGGCCTATAAATGAAAGGTTCCTCAAACATTATTTGATGAAATAGATTTCGTTTAATTCATTTGTCATTTTAAATAGTCATTTTATTTTTGTGTCAAGTCAGTAGGTCAGTAGAAAATTGAGGCCAGAAGTGAAGGCCCTGAGTTTTATGATGAGTCTTTTAGAATCTGCGTCGATAGGTTTAGGTTGTGTCATGTTTTTCATATTACATTGTCAAAGATTCGAAAATAAGGCCCAATGGTCAGGAACCTAGTCTATTTTTCTTTGCTACCTCACAGGGAGGATAGCATCCCTGTTGGAGCTAGTTGTTAGCATCATCATTTTTCTTTCAATTAGAATTGGTTTTTAGTCGAGTTACAACCCATGTGTCAAAATACGTGAAGTCAGGTACATATAAAATGAAGGGGTCGAAGTCAGCAAGTGGTTGGTTGGCCCTTGGAAGAGGGAAGGGATGTCAAATTTGAAACATAAGTGAATGGTATGGGTATGTTGTTCTCATAAAGTTTTGTCCTGTAAAAGTTAGTCTCTACGTGCCCCAGGTCGAGTCAAGTAGTTAATGGAGGTCGTGTCGACAGGTTTTGTAACTATTATCAGTTCATCATGAAGGCTGAAGGAATGAAAAATCACGACGTTCACATTGCATATTCCTTGTAGCCCTCATCGCTTGTACCTTACACACAAGGATGTGTTATGGAAAATATGTGGTTCGATTTGAAACATCTAGTCACCATGAATTCAATGTTCTTTTCCATGATTCTTCCTTCTGTCTGATCGGTTATAAATTCCATAGGTTCTACACCCATTTTTTTTGCGAAATCAGATTTAGGCTCTATCTGTAAGTTTTCTCGTAGGCTCAGGTTGATCAAATTCTCCATTTTGGGCATCCTCCTGATATACTGTGCACAAGACAGATACCTATCACGCCATGGCGATCTCTCAGAACCTGAAGAAGGGTACACGTAGTGTCAGGATCGCCATAATCGATCCCCAAAGTGATTGGGATTCATTCTCACTCACAACAGGCATCCCCAAGGATAAAAAAGGGATTTTTCCTTTAGCCACAGGAACGACGACATCACACCGCGTAGAAATTGAAGCAGAAGGAACTGTGCAGGAAGGAAGGAAATTAGAAGCCCTATCTCCCCAACAACGGATACCTCAGAGAAGGGGCAGACCAAGGAAAAAAAAGGAAGCTGGGGAAACTCAAATGTCAGATGAGTTGTGCACATGACCAACCGTTGAACAATTACTTATGCGCGTCGTCCGCTTGGAGCCTTTGGAAGGTACCAGTCAAGAATGTGGGAGGAGAATGAGGAGGATGGATGCCGCAGGTTCAAATGATCAAGATACATCTCAACAACTAAAGTAAGTGAATCTAGCCATCACTGAACTATACCAAGAATATAGGGAGCTGAGACAACAGCTGGTGACAAATACCACAAAAGCATCAACAACACAAGGTCGTGAAGGGAACGTGACGTGGGTCAAAAGACAACTCAGGGAGGCACATGATATGATTGTATAGTTGTGTGAAGAACATAGAATGTAAGAATAAAGGTATACCAAACACTCTAGAGAAGGTGAAGCGGCTGAAGAGATATCATGTGCAGCTCCCGCCAGTGAGAAGAAGAAACAATATTAGCCGAGTTCGTTCCTGTATTCACAAACAAAAGGAAAATATTAACAATTTTTAAGGAAATATCTCCCGAGACATTTTTCCATTTTAATAATAGTCATGACTGTCTACAGCCACTTTCCGCACACACTGGTGAAAAAGATTACAGAAGCATCAACAACACAAGGTCGCGAAGCAAATGTGATGTGGCTCAAAAGACAACTCAGAGAGGCGTAGGATATGATTATACATCTCTGTGAAGCATAGTGGTTGTCATAAGAAAGGTATGCCAAACACTCCAGAGAAGGTGAAGTGACTGAAGAGATACCCTGCGTAGATCCCTCCAGCGATCAAAATAAACAAGACTAGCCGAGTTTGTTCCTGTATTCGCAAACAGAAGGAAAATCCTGACAATTTTGAAGGAAACATTGCCCAAGACATTTTTCCATTTTAATAACGACCGTGATTGTTTACAACCACTTATTGCGCACACTTCACCTAGTAAATGAGCATGCAAAAGAAAATCAAAGCCGTTACAATAGACAACAGGACTCTGATAAACACTTGTCCACCCAGATACTTGATCGACAACCGAATCCCCGTGGCAGATTACAATGATCATGATGTATCTAGACGTATCTTTTCTCTATTTTTTGAAAAGGTCATGCGAATATTTTTGTAACGCAGAAGAATCTATTTCCTAGTTTGTAGAGATAGCAGTTAGAAGAGTAGGGTAGCCCAAGCAGTGCCCTCATTTATATATTTGATCGTTTCCATGTATGCCAGGTTGGTTGGAAAAATTAATATAGAAAGTAACTATTGTATGTAATTTGAGATCAACAGAAACTTAATGCAAAGGTCCTGTAACTTTGATGAAAATATTCTAATTGTAGTAGTTGGATGTATTGTTTTCCCTTCTTTGCGTACGTGATTCCTGTTATCTTTATTCATATATTTTCTGTCTAATTCGAAATGAATTTTTGAACTTGTGGATTCGCTGTGCAACGCCCCTTGTTCATGCCATTTAGACAAAACATTTTTCTTCTAAAAGTTAACTGTGAATTCATCCACAATGGTGCTCTGATTTAATTCTTGTTTTTTGTCCTCACCACACATTGCGACTTTACACTAAAGATTGTTGCTCGCTTAGCCTTATCCTCTCAAATTCAGTCACCGAGTCATTTGTTTCTGTTGTTTTTCTTGAATTGAATCCATAGCCCAAAGTCTTACTTTCTTGCACCAATATAACCAGAACCCATTATTTCAAAGGTGTTAAATATAGCCACAGATTTAAATCCATATCCTGCACGGAGACAAAGTCTCTCTCGAGAGCCCTTTCTAGGTCCGAAAGGCTAGTTTTGGGCCTCAAAGTTGGTTGAAAAAATTACCTTTGTTGCCTGTTTATCAGCCGAATAGATTTACAGAGTGCTAACACTTAGTTTGAGAAATAAAAAATCCTTGGTTTCTTTAACATATCTGAAGACCCAAAAAGAAGGATAGTTCTCCAAGTAATGACATTTCAAATTCATTCTGCATATCCTTTGCAAATTTCTAGCTTAACCTGTCATTAGTACTTCCAAAACAATATCATCAACATAAATTTCAATTAATAAAATATTACCTTGAGTTACCTTGATGTAGAGGTTGTTGTCTGCGCTTAATTTCCATAGTTCGTAGGGAGTTTTGTCATTGTTGTTTCTGAGAATTACTCTATTTTGAATGTGAATTGATGTATGCACTGCATGTGTCCAAAAAATATCTGTCAATTTGGAATCCATTAGCATTGTTCTATCCATTTCATGTGTAATTATCATCCATTATGATAATGTTCCCTTGTCTCTGAACCACTCTTTGAACCAATATATGAATCCATTCTCTCGTCCACTATCATATGTCTGTCCAAACCTACTAAGTATTCTTACTAATCCATCTATGTGCATACTATCCATGACTCTACTTGCACAATTGTCCATAATGTTAACCCATTTATCATTATACTATCATGAAGTCTTGATTAATCTATCAAATTGTACTTCTGCTAACTGATTTATTTAAATTTTTCTTCTCAAACACCGCAAGCTGCTCGAAGGATGGTTCTTTGGTCTGTCACATCTATCGCATAGAATCCCCCTGTCTAATATTCATATTTCTTGGGAGTCTCTAATCCGGATGGCTCAAAACAATTCATTCTCTGATGTATATTTATCACCATCTTCATTGATAGATTCATCATCTCTCTGAGCTCTGACTTATTTCTTTATGTCTATTGATTCATCTTTCACTAAAATTCATGAAAGTGCAATCTCTTGAACCTATTCCTTATTTACCTGTCCTTCCTTTCTTTCATTTATTTTCCAAACCTTTTTGTATCTGATATCTTTCTTTTTCTCTACAGAATTTTCTTCATCTCATTTTATTTCCAATATTGCTATCTCTAGGACCTGGTCTTTGTTCACCTATTCTTCTTGTTTTCTTATCCATACTTTCTTACATATGATACCAGTGTTCTCTTTCATGGAAGTATCGATCATGATTCCACAATCACTATCTATGTGTCCATAGTTATGACATTTGTAACATTCAATGTTACATGGGGACACATAGGCATTTATTTCTTGAACATTTCTTTTATAATCCCCGCAATCTGCAACCTCATGTCCAAAGTTAGTACAATAAAAACAATGACCATAAAATAAATTTACATACCTGGGAGTGAATGATCTTCTTTGTGGCGTAGTCCTTCTGAATGTTTTCCTTGACTGATCATGATCATGATTGAAACTTCTTTGTGGCTTGAACATGGATGGTCTTCTTGAAGATGTATCTTCAATATTTTTCTTAGATTCGGGTTGACCATGATTCCTTCCTTTGATTACTTTTTCCATAACTCTTTCTATTTTATTCATTCTTCTTTTCTAGCAACCTAGAGTGATTCTCTTCATTCTCTATAACTGATGTGGATGTTTCTATCTTTTTAATGTTCTTGTTGAGCTTGATGATTTTACTTCTCAATGTGACAACTTCTTCTTCAAGCGTCTCAACCTCTTCTTCTTTCTTCATTATCTGAGACTTCATGACCTCTTATGTTCTCTTTGCTTCTTCAATTTGGATTTTCAATGTAATTATTTATTCTTCCAGTCTTCTCTCTTCTTGACCAAACTTTTCCTCAAGTTGGTTTAAGTCATTGGTTCTTTCCTTGAGATGATCCATCAATATCTTTTCTCCAATTCTTCTGGCCTCTTCTAGTTGAGCTCTTAAATTCTTGATGACCCGTTGATCCTTTTCAGAACCTTGAACACTTTCCTTTTGGTTCATCAATTATTTCTTGGATGACTTTTTTTCTTCTCTTTCTTTCTTTAGATATTTAATTGCACTGATCATTTTTTCTCTGTAATCAACTTCTACTTGTTCATACTCTTCCTCTTCTAAATCTATCTGACATGATGAGCATCTTTCATCTTGTTTTGTATATGCATCTTCTTTGGCATTTTCTGAATCTATTATGGGTGAAGAATATATGTCATGTAACTTATCCCAAAGTTATTTTGTTGATGAAAATTTACCAACCTTTTCTCTTACTAGATTAGGTAATCCTTCCCATATGAAAGCCATTGCTATTTTTTTATTCTTCCTCAATTCCTTCTTGGCTGTAGTCTTTTCCCTTTTTGAACTATCATATCCTGTAACAACTGATAGCCAAATATAATGTCCCTATGACTGTAAAAATACTTATGTCCTTGTTCTCCACATCTCATACTTAAAACCATTCTGACCATTAAATATTGGTACTCCGTTCTCAAAATAATCCATGATCTCCTTCCAGTGGTTAAACTGTTTCTGAATGAACTGGCTCTGATACCAATTGTTGGATTACTGAGAGGGGGGGTGAATCAGTAATAGAGAAATTTTATCCTTTTTAACCATATAATCCAAGTGTTATATCAATTTATCATTACCATCCAATAACTGCAGAGTAAATAAGTAATGAACAAATGAACAATCATACACATACACAGTACACCAGTGTTTTACGTGGAAACCCAAAGAAGGAGAAAACCACATAATGCTTTTTCTTATATGTCTTGAAGAATTACATTTATTGGAAGCACCAACTTCCTTTGTTTTCCAGTTGCAACTGGAAGGAGGCTCCACCCCCCTAGTTTTTTCAGGCTACAACCTGAGGTAAGATCCAACTCCCCAATTCTCTAGCTAAAACCATAAGGAGACTAAAACCCCCTATGTTCTCTGGCTACAACCGGAAGGTGGTTACAACCACTTGTCCTTGCCCCATCCAACCGCCTTGATGTATAAGTAGAATTATGGAACCATTGTCACACTATCACTGTGAGATATACTGATGTAAACCTATACCAATCAACCTATAATCAACATGTACCATAAACAAGTTCATCAACCATGCACCAACCTGTACCTCAACCTGTAATCAACCTATACCATAAACAAGTGCATCAACCATGCACCAAACTATACCTCAACCTGTACCATAAAAACGTGCACCAACCATGCACCAACTTGTACAAAACCCATACGATGAACAAGCGCATCAACCATGCACCAAACCCATACAAAACCTATACCATGAACACGTGCATAAACCATGCACCAAACCTGTACAAATAACCTATCCAAAGAACCTATCACAACAACCTATCTCATCAATCTTATCAACCAAATCATATCTACTCACCAATATCAATCACCAAGACAAATCTAAAAGATGTGCATCAACCAAACATAAGAAAACAACTCATAATCATCACCAAGATCAATATGTGCTTCTAATAATATACCAATACAAGTATGCTACATCATCCATAAACCATGTGTCAACAAACGTACTAAGAAGTGCCTCCAACCATGTACCAAGTATGTACCAATCATGTATCAACTACTCATCAACTATGACTCATCCATATGTACCAACATCATCAACTATACACCTCATGTATGTGCCAACTCATCAACTACTTGTCTCAACCATGTACCCAACATGTACCTCAAC
>SNQJ01S0171558.1:0-20512 GCA_010110895.2 Picea sitchensis
ATCACTTACTAGTCTTTGACATCAATGACAATTTATTCAACAATTGAATTCTTGAGTGGATCTAACCATTGGTAGTTGCTGGAAATATTTTGGGTTTGAAGGGTCATCCAACTTTGGCTTGGAAAAAATGATGACAAAAAATTGTTATGAAAGCTAGGGAGAGTTGAAACCCAATTGCCGCATAAGAATAGTTGAGAATCTCATCTAACATAGGAGTCAAACACGAGTTCACGTAAATGAGAGCTAATGAGATAACCCCTCCAATTATTAACTAAGCATAGTGAAGAGATCGTTTATTGGGGGTTTCTTCAGTTCCCTTACCTCCATCAAAGGAAGTGATTTATAGGCTTTGATCTTAGTTACCCTTCCCATACGTTCGATCCTGACTGTCGAATGTACCCCCCAGACGTTGACTGTGAGTTGGTGACCTTAGCTTATTTTCCTAGGGATCTCAGAGGTGACCACGAGGGGTTTCACATAGTACTTGGGGAAGATTTCTTATCACACTTCTTAGTATTATTGGAGGGTACCCCACAAAGCATGGGTTCTTGCACCATATAAGGTTGGTCAATGGAGGTCAGGATAATTGCTTCTCACTCCTTCATTTGTTGGTATTCCGTACTTACTCAAACCCTTGCATTCTTCTGGAATGTCCCTTTCCAATTTTTCATTGCTTTGGACTCTTATCCACCTGGGATGAAGATTTGGAAAATTTGTTTGCTTGCAATGTTTCTCTTAGGAATTTTTAGTGGATTGCTTCTTTGTATAATTGGCCTTAGGTTGTGTTAGAATCACTTCTTTTGGATCGTTGATTCAAGTTCCTTGAACAACCACTCCACTGGTCGGGAAGGACCCCTGATATTTATCTTGAAAGTGTGGAACCGCCTCCTAGAAGGCATGAGTTTTTATACCATTGGCTCACGAGAGTTAGTGCATGATAATTTTATGGAAATGAACAATCTTGTAAGGGATGAACCTGTGCATATTAAATTCATGGATACATTTCTTGAGGACACCAACCAAAACACCCCTTGCTAGAGTTCTTGTGATTTTGTTCTTTGGAAATGTTGGTGCCCCTTGATGGACACTTTGAACATTCATGGAGTTGAATGTAGGAATATTGGTTTGGTTGTGTGCCTCTCTGAATGTCACAGATGCTCTTGATGATTCTGGGATAAGCACTATGTGAGGAGGAATCATCACGAATGTTGATCCTTTATCTCTTGCATCCACAAAGTTTACTCCTTCTCCTTATCCCTCTTGTGGTGAGAGTATAACTACTAGTAACTAGAGTCTAAAAAGAATAAGAGGAGGAAGAGTGGGAGAGAAAAAAGTCACCAACCTCTGATTCATGTTGGAGACTTGCACCCATCCTCTTCTAGTCATGATGGGGAAAGAAAATGACCTTTGTGAGTCATGATAGGAGTGAAATGCCAATCACTGCAATTCATACTGGAATTAGCTTACCAACCTCTACTAGACATGTTGGAGACGTGCAACCAACCACTACCAGTCATGTTAGAGACTTGTCACCATCCTTTGCAATTCATGTTGGGGGGGAATGTGTAGTGATTGCAAGTCATATTGGCATTCATTCACCAACCTTTACGATTCATGTTGGATATATTCCAAAGCTGACCAATGCTAGTCATCTTTGATAGCATGAGTCCTGATCATGCCTAGTTATACTAGACAAGATTCCTGAGACCTCTTTACACAGGTCATATTTGGAATTAACCTAGCACTACAAGTCATGTTTGGGAAACCCACCCGATTACTTCCTGGAGTCATGTTGGGATCGTGATATAGTCCAAGCCTAGACGAATAGGACATAATCCCAATTTCCCTTGTAAACTTTGCAAAGGGATATCACCTTACATTTTATACCCTACTATTAAAATGATAAGAAGAGCATGGTCCTTTTCTAAATGCCCTTCTAGTTTTATGTCTTTAGTTTCCCAAATACTCTCCATCGATCATTGGTTGATGAATTGATCATGTCGATCATATCTTTAGATGATACCAATATCATTTTGGGAGGTGATGTGTCTCTTGGCGATGTTGTCTCAAATCCTATTCAACCAATGGTTGGGGAAGTGGTAAGCATTGATGCAATATTAGTTCAATCCACTCTTCTCTTGGAGAGTGGCCAGTCTTCCAAAGTGGTCGAGATGACACAATATTCGGTCGATCCCTCTTTTTTCAGGGAGTGATGCATCTTTCAAATATGTCTTTAGAATTTCGGTTCAATACTTTCCGAACAAGGGGGCATTCCTCTCTCTTTGAGTATACTCCCTCCAAGTTATAGGATGGTTTCCTTTAATTGGAATGACCTTATGGAGCCTCTCCTTATTTCTTCTACACCCTTTTAGATAACGATTTTGGTTGAATCTATATTGAAAGGCGTTTGTCAATGTATTGTAGATGATGGATCCTCTACAAGCATTTTATCATCCTCAACTTGGAAAACTTTGGGTTTTCCCAAACTTGTGTCATTCTGATGAGTTGTTGGGTTTTGATAGAATACCTAGTGAATGTTTGAGGATTCTTCCTCAGTTTCCTATCAAATTAGGTGGAAATATTGTCCTAGTCGATCTATTAGTGGTTCCATGCCATTTAGACTTCCATATACTTCTTGGGAGTAGTTATGTTTATGCTATGAAGGATGTGGTGTCTACCCTCTTCCAGGTGATGCATTTCCATCACAATGGAAGCATTGTCACTATTTATCAACATTCATTAATCACCATCTATTGACCAAAATTTGGTCAGCTTTATAGCTCTCCAGCTCTTGGATTAATAAAAAAAATGATATCGAAGATTGAAAATTTTGAACTATTATAATTTCATTGTGTATCCCTCATTCTTATCTTTGTCATGCATTTTACAGATTAGAAATATGAGTTCTTATGCTCAAGATATCGAGGTTTAAACTTTTCTGAGGAAAATGGAGTGCTTTTCATGTGTGGAATAAGACTATTTGTTCCTTAAATACAACCATTTTTTCTCGAACCCAAAACCCTTGATATTATTAATTCATGCCAAGTTTAAAACATATAAAAATATATCTCTCACATACACCCGCCATAATTCTCCACTTTTCTCACATCTCTTTTTACCCTCTTCCTATACTTAGTCTTATTTTTGAAATCCCTCTTTCCTACCCTCCATTCTTCTCATTATATATCCCACACTTAGAAAAAATAAAATAAAAAATGCACACTTCACCCCTTACCCTCACCACTCATGAAATTGCCTAATTCCTTTCATACTTTCGTACTCTACTCACCTCACCTCACCCCTTCCATTCCATTCCCCTAACCCCATGAGTCCAGATACACTCACCTCACCTCCCGTCCTCCCCTCACTATGCTCCTACATTTTTTCCCTCACCTTTTCCGCCACCTACATTTCTACCCATCCCCTTTTCCTACACTCTGGTCCCTCCCACACTTATGCCATTTTCATTAAACCATTTACTATTATTTTATATCCACTTTAAACCTTTTTTCCTATTATTTATTCTTTCCTTTTTAATTTGTATTTTAATCATTCACCTTTAATATGCCATATGTCCGTTTATTTGGATCACATTGAGACCATTTTGAGCTATGAAATCATGACATTTAAACCTTTTACTATTATTTTATTCTTTCACTTTTTAATTTTACATATTATTTATCATTTCACCTTTAACATTATTCCATATGTCAAGCTTTCTTTGGATCACATGGAGACCGATTTGAGCTATGAAATCATGACATTTAGCAATGTGAAATCATGGTAGATGGTAGCCCATTAATGGAAGACATGTGGAACATCATCATTGGAGACACATGGAAATATACTAATGGTAGAGTGATCAATGACTTAGCACAATTTGATTTTTTTTAAGGAAGGAAGAAATTTAATCCAAGGGCTCATATTTTCCCATGAACTTTGATCGACGATGGTTGAGTGTTAATCTTCGAGGCTATAACTTGAGCTCCGGGTGTCCGAATCACTCAAAATTTATACCGTTGGAAATATATTTAGACATATAATATGATGGTACAATTTTCAAGTTTTGATGGTTGCTACATTTTCCCCAGAAATTGAAATATCAATCAGCTTCATTTTAATGGATTTGCGTGACAACTCAACTTCGCGAGCCTATAACTTGAGATCCAGGTGATGTATTTGTGAAAACATTATATCGTTGGAAATATAAGATGACAAATATCAAATAATAGAGTGGTTTCCATGGCTAAAGCGTTAATTTTCCTTCCATAAAATTAAAATACAGTCCCCTCTTTTAAAGAAATTAGTTAAATTATGAAAGTAAAGTTTATTTAAAAACTTTTATTAAAACTTTTATGTATATATTGATGATATAATTTCATTAATGATGAATTAATTAGGATTTAATTAAAGAATAATTCAAGAGAAAATAAATTGTCGCGGAAATTCAGAAGAGGAAAACCATAATATTAGTGGTTAAGAGATCTCATTTTAGTAAAAGAGGGCTTCATCAGAAGTTTGCAGAGTAAAAATTATCAGGAGGCATGTGAGGAAGACCCGGAGGAAGAAGAAGGTATAGCCATGAATATACAACCAAGATTATGATCAACAAAGAAAGATCTCCATATTCTCCACTCCTTCTATTTTTCTACACCAATTCTCATAGCTTTATGCATGAGTCTCTGAATTGGTCACAAGGTTGAGTTTTTTAGTGTTCTTCTTGTATTATTCAAAAATATTTTTTTAATCATCACAAAGTATTTACAACCATATACATGTCAGTCAAAACTTTTGTAATGAAGAACATTTTTCATGAATAATCTCCACAAAATTTCTTGGGGGTTGATTTTGATTGTATCTTGTAACTTTGAGTCTTAAGTATGAGGTATTTAGTGCAGCCTATCAAATTTTGTTTAGATCTTGATAGCAATACTCTTTTCATTTATTTCAGATGATCAAATTATTCTCTCCTATGTTTTGTGAAGAATACATGGATGCATTTGTTGGATTCTTGAGGGTGAATCGATAATAGCAGTAATTATAATCTTTTCTTCAAATGTTATATCAATGTAAATTATTATCCAATAATGGCGATAATAAATAAACAATCACACACATGAACAATACACAAGTGTTTACTTTGAAACCCAAATTGGGAGAAAACCACTTGAGATGCTTTTCTTATATGTCTTGAAGAATTACATTCATTGGAAGCACCAACTTCCTTTGTTTCAGGATGCAAGCTGGAAGGAGGCTCCAACCCTAGTTTCTCGGGGCTACAACCTGAGGAAGCTCCAACTCCCAATTCTCGGGCTACAGCCAGGAAGGAGGCTACAACCCCTATGTTCTCAGGCTACAACCACATGTCCTTGCCTCATCACATACCCTTAAGTAGAAGTAGAATGATGATCCTTGTCACCTTATCAGCTGTGAGGATATGTCGTTATAAACACATACCAATAAATCTGAACCATGCATCAGCCATGCATCAGCACAATACCATAAACAAGTGCATCAACCATGCACCAACACCATCAATCAACACATTGTACCTTAAACAAGTGCATCTACCATGCACCAACCTCAATAAAGGCCTCATCAATTTCATCATCAAATCTGATTTGTACCTCTGTGGGCACAGTGTATATCATCACATTCACCAAACCTTCCTTAACAAAGACTACCATTTTCATCAAACTTGTTTTAGTCTCACAGTAATCCCTAGTTTGGATTAGTCAACAACCACAGATTGGAAGTAATCATAACTATGGGCTGTAATGTATAAATATATAGAAACTTATACACAATGTTATTGGTGTGTTTTATGCAAATCCTCAAGGTGTCACTAATTGGAACATCTCGGAAAAGGAGTTATAGCAAAATGGCATACCTTGCTGAATTAAAGAAACTATTCTAGAGGAAGCGTGCTTGTAGAGAGTGCCAGCACAAATTTTTCTGAAATTATGCGAAGCATTACATAGCATAATAAAGCCTTTACCTAACCAACACATTTTGTCTCACTGAATTTGGATCTGTTATGAGAAGAAGTTATGACGTTTTACGAAACACCTGATTACATTTGGATTTTAAAGGGTAGCCACAAACCTATTTCCCGCGAGTGTAACTACAAAAATACAACGACCCACAAGATGATTTTTGAACCGGATACTTGGATATGTTTTCTCCCTTGCATAGAAATTCGGGATCTGAATCATTATAGAAAAGTTATAAGCGAAAGTGGTGAGATGGCCTGAAAATAACATGTAGAAAGCACCTTCCAAAATTTATCCTTCCTTGCATTTCGGCCTTCTTTTCTTCACTCCTCAGAATTTAGGCTAAGATATCATTTGTAAATCTCGAGACATATATAGATATTCAATATGCTCAAATTTAAATGAGAGCCTTGCCTCTTATTATACTCTCAAGTAGCTTCCTTAAAGACATATTCTAGGTCCTTGGCCCCACTTTCCCTTATTTTGGGTTGGGTCCACTTCTAATTTCTCCATTAAAATTATTATTGAAATAATTTTATTTTTGTATTCACTTTGAATTATAATACACTCATCACTTCAATTTATTATTTACCTTTTAAAATCTCTTAAACCACTTTGATTACTTTGACCTTTTTGGGGCTTCTAGATGACAACCAGGGTCCTTAACTTCATAAAGGCCATAACTCTCAAACCGTGAGGAGTTATGTGGCGATTATACATACCTGAAATATGGCATGACATGTACTATCCATACAGAATAGTATTATCTAAAATATCATAACTCATACCGTTATCCATCAAAGCAAACTTGGGTCCATTACCCAAACACGGGGTTTCCAACTTCTCATGGCCATAACTCTCTAGCAGGAATTATGTGGCCGTTCCACATACCGAGCCAGCATGACAAGAACTATGCATCTAGGATATTTTCCTGACAAATTCCACTTTCCTTCATCTCATTATTCCATAATTAAGCATGGAGTTCATCTTACTCCTAAGCGTCTTCCGTGAGAACTTCACCAGGGGACCACTTTGGAGTTCATCCATATTACTTCTTATCAACCATGACAAAACAATAATGAGTCATATTTACATCAAACACTATTGGGTCCATTACCCAAAACTTTGTGCTCTGGGACTTCTTCAAGGGTTGACATCCAGCTGACAACCAACCTTAATCAACGTCTCCCCCTTTGGCATTGATGGCAACCTTTCATGCAACACCGAAATCATATCTGTCATGCTCCCGAAACCATGCCTCTGTCCTCGCATATGATAAATCTGATTTTAAGACCATGCCTCTGTCCTCTGCATCGATAAAATGCTATTTACATCAAACACTATTGGGTCCATTACACCAAAACTTTGTGCTTCTGGTCTTTCTTCAAGGGTTGACATCAATGACAACGAACCTTAATCAACAATCTCCCCTTTGGCATTGATGGCAACACTCACGATGCAACAACTGAAATCCCCTTCTGTCATGCTCCCACGAAACCATGCCTCTATCCTCGCATATGATAAATCTGATCCACACGGAACCATTACCTCTGTCCTCGCATCGATAAATATCTCCCCTTTGTCATCAATGGAAGAATTATCTTTCATCCGGTGCTCCCCTGAAAGACTATCCTTTGATGGTACTTCCTCATGTACATCTAAGACATATAATATAAGCATTCAAAAACATTCATTTTGGAGTAGAAATAACCAAGGCTTTGCGAAAGATATTCAAAGGCTTCCCGTGGAAGTGGTTTTGTAAAGATGTCTGCCACTTGTTCTTTTATTGCCTACACATGCCTCAACTAGGATGTTCTTTTACGCAACATTCGTAGAAAGTGATACTTGATTGGATGTGCTTAGTCTTGGAGTGCATCAGGTTTTTTGAGATACTGATGGCACCCTTATTATCACAATATATTGGAGATAGATGGGCTCATGTACTCCAGCACGTATATCTGTCCAAGTTTGTTTCATCCAAAGAACGTGGGTACAACATGTTGTTGATGCAACATACACTGCCTTGAGCATAGATAGGGCTAGATGATTGTTTCTTAGCAGCCATGATACCAAACGCTCACCTAAGTAAAGCAATTTGCTCCATTGGTGATTTGTCGGTCATCAATGCAAACTACCCAATCGCATCTGTGTAGGCCATAAGAGTGATAGATCTTTTCCTTTTGGATACCATAATCAAAGGAACAAAAGAGTTTTGTTCCTTTGAGATATCTAAAGATCCTCTTCTTGCTAATACATGTGATTCCTTTGGTCTTTCTTGAAATGCGTGCCACAATCCAGCTGCTTTTGCATTACATGCAGTGCGGATCATCATATAGTAGAACGCCAATCATTGACCTATGTGCCTCACGATCTGTAGACTTTTGAATCATCATCTTTGCTCAACTTGCAATTGTGGTTTGCATGGGAGTGTTAACTGGTTTGCAATCTTCCTTTATGAACCTCTTTAGCATTTCTGCGATATGCTTGGTTTGAGAAATAAAATTCCTTGGTTGCTTTTGGCGTGTCTGAAGTCGGAAAGAAAGATAGTTCTCCAGAGTAATGACATTTCAAATTCACTATGCGTATCCTTTGCAAATTTAGAAGCAACTTTGTCACATCACTACCAAAATAATATCGTCAACATAAACTTCAATTAATAGAATATTACCTTGACTTGCCTTGATGTAGGGGTTGTTGTCCACACTTCCTTTTCGAACACATGCATTTGCGGATACTTATCGATCTGGGTACCGTATACAGAGATTTTGTTTAAGATAATACAGGGTATTTGAATTTGCACATAGTTTGTGTTCTCGATTAATTGAAATCCTTAAGTTTGTTCAATGTAGACTTCTTCTTCAAGTTTATTCAGAGGAAAGGTGATTTTACGTCCATCGATATACTTTAACATTCTTGGAGCATGCATAAATAAAGCAAACATATTGCTTCATTAAACATATTTGGGGCATATGTCTCTTCAAATTCCTTCAATGTGCATATCCTTTACATACCAATCTAGCTTTGTTCCTTGTAACTGTCCATCTTCATTTAATTTATTCACGAAAACCCATTTTGTCTTAGATCACATTTCTTATTCTTTGGTCTTGGAACTAATTCCCAAGTGTCATTTTCTCTATTTGATCAATTCTTCATTCATGGCCTTATTCCAAAATTCATCCTTGTTAGCTTCTTCAAAGCAGTTTGGTTCAATTGTAGATAAAAGAGTGCTAGGTGTGTTTGTTACGGTGAACATATTTTTCTTCTAGTCATGACTCCTGCATCTTTTTTAATCTGATGCGAAGGATGATTCTTCTGTGTTTGTTTGCTAGGTGTCTTTAGATGCTTGTTGAACTTGCTCTTCTAATACTGTCGAGGATTCTCTTCATCTTCGTCTTCATCTTCCTCTTCTTCTTCTTTTCATCTTCTTCTTCAAAAGGTTGTTCCATTGATTGGTTTCCTTCTTTCTTTGATTACGGTATGCTGTTTCATCAATTATTCCGTTGATGCTTTCCACAACTTTGTTTAATCTTAAATTTTAACACTTGTATGCTTTCCTTGTGCCGAGGTAACCAACAAGTATTCCTTTGTCCACAAGGTAAAACTTTCCCATTACGCCATCTTCTCTTTTGATGTAGCATTTGTTTCCAGGCTGTTTCGTGTGAAACAGGTTTTGTCGGTGTTGTTTGAGCATTACTTTGTTTGAATGTGGTATTGTATTCTGTACTTTGTGTCAAAAAATAATCATCAACTTTGAATCCATTATCATTTATTCAGACCATTTCATGTCTTGTCCTATTTTTTCTTTCAACTCCATTAAATTTAGCAGGGTGTCCTAGCAACGGGTAATTGCCTTTTATTCCATGATTTTTGCGGTAGTCCATAAATTCCTTTGAGGTGAATTCTCCTCCATTATCCGATCTTAAGCATTTGATTCTTAGATCCATCTCATTTCAATATTTCCTTGTATATCTTGAAATTTTCAAAGATTGATTTGTTCTTGAGAAAGCAAGCTTCTGATCATTCTTGTATAATCATCAGCCTAATGAACATAAATTATATCTCACCTTTTAAAGCCTTTGGTATAGTTGGTCCAACTAGATCGATGTGCACAATTTCAGTGGTTTTTTTTTGAATATTCCTTTTATTTGAACTGGTCTTTGTTTGCTTTCCTTGTTGGCAATGCTTGCATAAAGTGTTAGTTGGTTGCCCCGTGATATGGGCATTTCTCTAGCACTTCTCTTTTCTTTGACTTTGACAAGGTTATCAAAGTAAAATGTGACCCATTATTATTACGTACCATAGCCAACTGTCTTCCTTTCCTAGACAACACTTTTCATTTCCAATTTTGCTTAACACATATATATTTGCTTGAAGTTCTTGCGAGTATGGCGACAAATTCCACTGAACCTTCTTTTCTTATCTCACGCTTTTTTGAATCGAAAGTAAATTTATGACTGTAGTCGCACATTTGAATCACACTTAAAATGTTATGTTTCATATCTTCTACTAGTAGAACATTTCACCTTTTAGTTCTTGTTCCCAAGTCCCGGTGTGCCTTTTCAATGATTTTGGATGAATCATCATTTCAAAAGAAGACTGATCCATCTCTTTCCTCGTAGTAAGAAACTTGTCTCTATCACTTGTCATGTGTTTCGAACATCATTATCAGCACCTTCCAACCACGTTCTTCTGACTTTGGCTTAATAGGCGGTGTGTGCATTCTTCATTGCTATACGATCTTGCTTTTCTTATCCATGTCATTTTAGGAGATTCTTGTTTGTGACTCTGTTGAGTTTCTTTAGGAGGGATTGTCATTCGCAATTTTTGGCCATGTGTCCCAAAATTGTTACATTTATAACATTCCTTGAGTGCTCAGGGATTCAAACATGTTGTAACTTCTTCTCTTGTGTTTCACTAGGTCTTCTTGAATAGCCCTTGTGTATGGCTCTCAAGGTGGTTATTGTTCACATTGTTAGCTCTGCAATTTGACTTTATGTCCAAAATTATTACAAGCATAACATAAACCAAAAATATAGTTTGATGCACGGTAGTTGAAGATCTTATGAAGGAGGTGCTCTTATGAATCCTTCTTCTTCTTGAGGAGCTGTCTGCTCATTTGTTGATTCTGAAATATGATTTTTCTCGGTGGAGGAGTGTCCTGTAATCTTCCTTGTATATATTTTTATCTTGCTTTGATTGTTTACGCATAACTTTTTGGATTTGTTTCTTTCTCTGTTGTTTTGGAGCTTGATCCCTTTTGTTTGATTGTATCCAAGTCGGACTTGTCAAGATGAATTTTGGCCGCTAATAATGTCATCGGAACTTTTAGGCTAATGCGCATATTTTTCTTTTGAATATCCTTTCTTGAATTGTGACAATATCTGCTTCCGGGTTTCCAATGATCCCATCCTTTGCTTCTAGTTGTTCTTTGAGTGCTTCTTCAATTCTTTATCTTCTATTTGAACCTTCAATTTCTTAATCATTTATTTCTAGTTCTTGAGTGTCTTTTTTCTTATCTAGTTGCTTGTAGTTTCTTGTTTTCTTCTTTTCTCTTACGATAGCTTCTATGGCACTCATTAATACTTCGGAGATCAACTTACGCCTCTTCAATTTCTTCTTCATATGCTTCTTCATATTATTCTTGAGTCTTCTTTATCGGAGTCTTCTCTTGCCATGAATAGAACTCTCCTGTTTCACTTTGTCAGCGACTTCATCTTCGATGATGATATGTCTTCTTTGGTGTATAAAGTTTTCTTGAAAACTTTCTTTGTAGTTCTTTACCTTTATATGTTTATGCGCCTTTTGGGTAACCTTCATCATTTCTATTTTTTCTTATGAGGACATTTGTTAGAAAATGACCCGTACCATCACAATTAAAACAAATTAAAGGAAGCTTACCTGCATGCCTACCGTTGGTTCCCTTGTTTAGTCTTTTGACAAAGTTGGCCACTTCTTCATCATCTTAGAGGCGTCGTTCTTCTTTGCTATATTCTTCTTGTTCCTTTTTGGCAGTCTTTTGGATCATGAAGAACAGCTAACACATCTAGATTTTCTATTCGGTTCTCATCTCATATCTTGTGAAGATTCCTCTGATTCATCCATGCTTATTGAGTTTAGATCGATCTTTCTTCTAGTCTTTGCGATATCTTAGGGTTGAATCTCATAGGAAGAGATCTTAGTACCTTTTGAACAATTACGATTCTTCAATTTCTTCTCCCCTATGATTGCATTCAACTGTTCATCGACTCATTAAAAAGTAGGCTCTTGATATCTTCATCTTCCTTCATTTTAGTTATTCGAACTGACCTCGCCTTAAGTTTGAAGCTTTGTTGTTTGACTTTTGAATCTCTTCATAAATATTTGAAACTTGTCCCAAATCTCTTTAGCAGATTTACAATGTGAAAATTTGGTGAATACAGTATCATTGAGACCATTCAAGTGCATTTATGTCTTTAAGGGGTATTCTCTTTGAGTTTCCTTTGCTTTCACTTGTTGGTGGAACTGTTGGTTTTATGTATCCATCTACAATTGATTGCCAAATTTAGAATCCTTGTGCCTGTATATATACCTTCATCCTTATGCTCAAAAAGCATACTTATGCCCATCATTTGTGGTATTCCATTTTTTATCTGAGTTGGTACTCTCCATGATCTACCATTCGTTGGTTAAGCCCGATTTCTAAAGGAACCTACTTTGATACCAATTGTTGGATTCTTGAGGGGGGGGGTGAATCGGTAATAATGTAATTATAATACTTTTCTTCAAATGTTATATCAATGTAGAATTATTATCCAAAATGAAGCGATAATAAATAAACAATCACACACGTAAGACGGTACACCGGTGTTTCATTGGAAACCGTCGGGAGAAAAATACGAATGCTTTTTCTTATATGTCTTGAAGAATTACATTCGTTGGAGCACCAGCTTCTTTGTTTTCCAGGATGCAAGCTGGAAGGGCTCCAACCCCTAGTTTCTCGGGCTATAACATGAGGGAAGCTCAAACTCCACAAATCTCTGGCTACAACGAGAAAGAGGCTACAACCCTATGTTCTCGGCTGCAACCCGGAAGGTGGCTACAACCACACATCCTTGCCGCACCAATCATACCCTTAAGTAGAAGTAGAATGGTAGACCCCTTTGTCACACTATCGCGTGAGATATATCGTTGTAAACTGTACCAATAAATCTAAAACATGAATCAACCATGCATCAACCATGCATCAGCACGTACCATAAACAAGTGCATCAACCAGCCGCACCAACTTGTAATCAACACGTACCTTAAATAGAATTCATCAGCCATGCACCAACCTCAACAAAAAGGCCCTCATCAATTTCATCATCCAAATCTGATTTGTACCTGCGTAATGGAGCACGAAGATTGTATATCATCCGCATTCCTGCATTATTCGCCCAACAAAAGACTACCATTTTCATCAAGCTTTGTTTTAGTCTCACAGCCTAGTTTTGGATTAGTCAACAACCCTGAATTGAAATCATAACTATGAACCTGTATTATGTATAAAGACACGAAACTGATACACAATGTTCTTGATTGTGTTTTATGTGCAATCTCCAAGTTTCACTAATTGGAACCTCTCGAGAGAAAGGAGTTATAGCAAAATGTATACCTTGCGGAATTTTGGCTTATTCTAGAAGGCGACCTTGTAGAGAGAGTGCCCGCTTTACAAAAGTTTTGCTGAAATTATCTGAAGCTGTTACCTGAGAATACTAAAGCCTTTACCTAACCAACACATTTTGTCTGGTGAATTTGGATGCGGTATGAAGAGAAGTTTTGACGTTTTTACCTGAAACACTGATTTTGACTAGTTTAGGGGCGGTCCACAAACCCTATTTTCCACCAGTGTAACTCCAAAAATACAACGAACCAAAATCTGATTTTTGAACCACAGATACTTGGATATGTTTTCTCCTTGCATAGAACAGGATCTTCAGATCATTATAGAAAAAAGTTATAGCTTGAAAATGGTGAGATGACACAGAAAATAATATGCAACAGAAGCGCAACTTCAAAGAAATTTATCCTTCCTTGCATTTCGGCCTTCTTTTCTTCACTTTCCTCAGAATTTGGTCTTAGATATCATTTGGAAATCTCAGACACCTATATATATTCAATATGCTCAAAGTGTGTTTCAAATTAGAGAGCCTTGCCTCTTGTTATACTCTCAAGTAGCTTCCTTAAAGACATATTCTAGGTCCTTGGCCCCACTTTCCTTATTTTAGGGTTAGGTCCTTCTAATTTCTCCATTAAAGTGTGTGAAATGTTATTTTTGTATTCACTTTGAATTATATTGCACTCATCACTTCACTTTATTGTTACCTTTTAAAATCTCTTAAAACCACTTTGATTACTTTGACCTTTTGGAGACTTCTAGATGACATATGAGGGTCCTCCAACTTCATAAAGATGACCATAACTCTCAAACCCGTGAGGAGTTATGTGACATTCTATACCACGAAATGGCGTGACATGTACTATCCATATAGAATAGTATTATCTAAAATATATCATAACTCATCTTAGATTATCCATCACAGAAACTTGGGTCCATTACCCAAACTGGGGTTTCAACTTCTCATGGCCATAACTCTCTAGCTTAGAGTGAGGTGTGTGGCGTTCCACATACCTGCTTTGGAAATGACGAAGAAATATCCATCTAGGATATTTTCCTGACAAATTCACTTTCCTTCATCTCACGTATTCCATAATTAAGCATTATGGGATCTCTTACCCGCAAAGCGTCTTCTCGTGAGACTTTCACCATAAGGGGACCACTTTGGAGTTCATCCATATTTGCATGTCTTATCAACCATAGAAAAATAATGAGTCATATTTGCATCAGAGCATTGTGGGTCCATTACCCCAAAACTTTGTGCCTCTGGGTTTTTCTTCATGGGTTGACATCAATGACAACCAACTGTAATCAGCGATATTTATATATGATTACGGAGATTGTGTATATGATGTTGATCACAAAGAAATTATGAAGTCGAGAGAGCTATCCTTCCAATATTTTTCAAATTGTCAAAGACTTCTTGTTGCATCCAAATATTAGATTAGGTTGTTTAAGAACCATTTCATTTATAGTTTCAAGAAATAATATCTAGGGTTTGCTTCCTTAGCATTCTTCTAATCCAGAGAATATCATTGATATATATTTTTATCCCAAGAGGTACCACCTCTTTAAAAATGCGGGAGGATTCATATCCTTGTGAGGTTGTCATTTCGATCTTGATGGATTCAAGTGTCAACACCATCCTAGTTAAATTTTAGCTCAGGTTTCCCCTTTGTATGTTTCTAGTGTTCGAGTAGACTCTTCCTCACCATAGGTGAATTATGTAGCACCATATCCTTAGTGTTCAATTTCTCATGAGATGGGATATTTACAGTTATTTTCTCCTTCTTAAGACAAAGTCTCGACAACATATTAGGTGTTTCATCCAATGGGGGCATAGGAGCCTTGCCCTTATTGTCCCAAGTAATCTAGTGTTTCCTCTTGAGTCTCATATTATTGTTTGTGAGACCTTGAGCCCTAGTATTTGTGTGTAGTCAAGGCCTAGTTTCATGGATGTTGAATATCCTTCAGATAAGGATATCCTTGGATCTATGATTACAGATCCTTGACCTCTTCCTGAATTGGAATATTTACAAGTTGGTTACCAAAGAAGCCTTTGGCCTGAGCCTAGAAATGGGATGCCGGAGAACTACTAAGGTTGTGATGTCCTTTGTACATAATTTACTTTTAGGGTTCTTGTTTTTAAGTTTTGTATCCCTTAACACATGCTTTATCATGAGTTTCTATATTGGACTTATTAACTTCTAGGTGAGTGTTTTTGGTCTTATATAAGACTTTGGAGACATTTTATTTAGTACCTTTTCATTCCATGTCGATCCATTTTGACAGGTAATGATCTCAAAACTGGCATATAAGTTATACTTTCTCCTTCATGCATTTTACATTATCCATTTCTTGTTTCATTTTTCCTTGGGATGAGCCGCATTGAGTTGTGACAAAAACCTTCTTTATTTTTTATAAGTGTTGTAATTAATTTGGTAGAGCATACCATTCATGGGTGCCCTAGTTAGAACCTTCTTTGTAGTTTGGCACGCATGTTGAAATACTTTCATAGGCTCAAGAGCCTTGTTTAGTCCCCTCCTCCATGAATTTGCGTTGAATATACATATCTTGTTCTCAATATTTTTCTGGACACTACCTATGAGACTCCCTCTAACATATCTTGCTACATATGTCAACATTTTTCAAACTCTTAAATAGGTATAATGTTCTTTACTAGTATATAGCTTAGGTTCCATCTCTTCTGCATAATGCATTTATTTGTATTGATCCCATATCTTCCATAGGGTCAACCCAATTGGATTCCGCAATTATACCTTTGATATTCTTTAAAGGAATTGTTTCTGAGATGGAAGAGCTTACCTCTTCATGGGTGTACTAGTTAGTACCTCACTGACATTTTTACACCCATGCTACGGAGTTTAAATGGGGTGGGAAGCCTTGTTTAGTCCCACCATGTCTTTGCATTGAAGCCTCATGACTTCCTCTCGATCTCTTTCTGGTTAACTTACCCATGGGGGTTCCGAAATTTAATTGAGTCGTAATTGCATTTTCATATTAACCGCTTATGCTTCTATGCCTAATTTTGGTCTCAACTTACTAATGTTGAACCATTTTTCTTATCATTCCTACATTTTCCTAGCCTTACAATTTATGCCTTTATCCTTGGAGGAGACATTTCCCTCAGTATCATTATCCTGCACATGATTCTTTGCATTGAGCATAGGTATGTTTCTTACACTCTAGAACTATTTTTCTTGTCCGTGAAACTCATTTCCTCTATTGTACCATAGCATTATTTTATTCCTTTTTAGGCTTTAATAATATGAAAAGAAAAAATAAAAACCAAAGAAGGAAAAGTGTCTATCTATTTATTTGGAAACAATTTGTTTCCCTTGAACATAGCACAATCTTTGATTCAGTGTCTCAATTATTTTTGTTTTAGTATGGCATTAAGAGACTTTGTTCGTTGTTGAGCACAATATACCTCTAGTTAGATTATTCTTCAGGTCATATGGAGCCACAGCCGATGCCTCTCGTGTCTGAGGATGTATCTTGGATTGCTTAATCCATGTTGCCTAGAATCACATAATGTATGGCGCATTCAAGGGAAGTTAGGGTTTTTGAATGAATCACGAGATCAGTTTTAGATAGGTTATCTTGGCATTTTCACTATAACTTATTTTCTAGGACTCTTCATACTATGAACATTTTTGAGAAGAGATGCGACATACATAAGGAGATTAATAACCATTTTAAATTGTATTTGAAAAAATATATATGTGGCATGATGTCTGAAGTTAGTTCTTAGGAAGAGGCCTAAAAAAACAAGGTTTGGAAAATTTTCCATTTGGAAATTCTAATTTTGGTTAGAACTAGTAAAGGAAGAAGTAGTGGTAAGGAAAACCTAGTGAAGGAGAAAACAATGAGTAGACCTAGTAAAGAAAGAAACAATGAGTAAATATGGTGAAGGAAGAAATGACAAGAAGACTCTGTGAAGGTTGGAGCAACTCACACATAGACATTGGTGTCTCTTTCTAAGTTGGTTCTTAGCGATGGAGATTGGTTTCTCCAGTAGATTAATGTCTATATGAAGATCACATGGATATTGGTGTCTATTGGTAATTTGGTGCTTAGAGGTAGAGATTGGTGTCTCTATTATATTGGTGTCTCTAGTGTACTAGTGGGGATTGGTGTCTTGATGGAAGTTGGTTCCTACAAATATTTTACTAACAATAGGTTGGTCCTATAAAAAGAGAGAAATATAAAGAGAGATTTTGTAGTTTTCTCTCGAGAAATGGTTTCCACATAAATATTATGTTCCATGTTATGAACTTAATAGATCTCATATGTGATTTTTGCTTGGTTGATGAATGTTTGAAAACATAAAAACATGTCTTGCCTCAATGATTCATCCACCCTCTCTCTTAGTACAAGTGTGTGCTCAACAATATATATATGTGTCAATGTGTGTGTGTGTGTGTGTGTGTGTGTGTGTGCTAAGTGCTAGATATATATATTTTATCCATATATTGGATTATGAATGGTTATGACATGAAAATTACCATTGTGGAGGAAATTGGGAAAATGTTGCATTTGTGGCTTGTGTATGTATTGTAATTTGCAAGCACAATTATTGTTTTACAAGCCATATATATATATATATATATATATATATATATGTTTCATATTCATAACAACAAAGATAAATATGTAAAATTACCATTTGTTATATCAACATGTAAAAAGTACATTAAACTAACTTTTACTCAAACATCTTGAAAACAAGATGAGAATAGTGGTGTGTATGTGTATAACTCAATCTCAAGTAACCTTTAAAGTATTATAGGCTTTTATATGTAACTATACACACTCATACATGTTTATAACCATAAACTACTATATATTTCAACCCTTTACCATATTTCTATTTCAGTAGTAATGAACTATTTTATCAATTGGCATACATTTTTATAATGTAATTTTTATTTTCGATAATAAAATTATGATTTTTCAGAGGATAAATTATTAATTAACAATCACATATGCCAATCAAGACTAAATAAAATGATAAATATCAATGGACTATAATTAATTTTCTATCAATAAAAAATGTACATGAACACAAAATAAAATGAAGACTGTAAATGGTCTTAAATTCATTATCATAAAATAATATATATATATCTATATATATATATATATATATATATACCATATATATATATATATATATATATAGATGAATAGATATATATATATATATATATATATACATACCACAGATACCCTATATAAACAAGAATTGTATTCTATAAATCTAGGTTGTTTTCCAAGTTTCTACAAGCCCTCCTCTTGAGATACAGAAAAATAAGTAGAGCCTCTCTTTCCTTTTGTAGAGGCTTATAATTATTTTGGAGCTGCAACAGGCATATGTTTTAAGTGTTTCTCTAGTTCTTTAACTTTATTTGCATAATTTTTCAATTTTTCTTGCATTTTCCTTTTATCTTCTTCTAGATTTTTCAATATTTCCACATTCTTCTTATACTTCTTTGAGTGTTCTTGTTCATTCTTTTCAAGGTATTCCTTTTGTGATTTTAGTTGGGATTGAACTTTAGCCAATCAACCTCTAAGTTTTTCTACTTTATTCTCAAGTTGTTGTTCCTTGAATTGTTTCTCAAATGTAGTAGACAAAATTGGTATTTCCTCAACTACGGGCCTCTATACTTGCCACTACAAATCCAACAATTTGGGGATTTCAAGTTTTTACAGCATCTCCACGTCACATCCCAAATGTTGTGTTTTTCAGTTCTACAAGAGTTCCTTCTTTAGGTCTATAATATTTTCCTCTCTCAGCTAACTTCACTAAATTTAATGATTTAATTTTTGGTGACGAGGAATAGAGACAACCTACAACACTCTTGGATGCAAGAGCTTCATGCAACATATATATACATACACAGTACCCTATATAAACAAATTGTATTCTATAAATCTAGGTTGTTTTCCAAGTTTCTACAAGCCCTCCTCTTGAGATACAGAAAAATAAGTAGAGCCTCTCTTTCCTTTTGTAGAGGCTTATAATTATTTTGGAGCTGCAACAGGCATATGTTTTAAGTGTTTCTCTAGTTCTTTAACTTTATTTGCATAATTTTTCAATTTTTCTTGCATTTTCCTTTTATCTTCTTCTAGATTTTTCAATATTTCCACATTCTTCTTATACTTCTTTGAGTGTTCTTGTTCATTCTTTTCAAGGTATTCCTTTTGTGATTTTAGTTGGGATTGAACTTTAGCCAATCAACCTCTAAGTTTTTCTACTTTATTCTCAAGTTGTTGTTCCTTGAATTGTTTCTCAAATGTAGTAGACAAAATTGGTATTTCCTCAACTACGGGCCTCTATACTTGCCACTACAAATCAACAATTTGGGATTTCAAGTTTTGTATCTCTACGTCACATCCCAAATGTTGTGTTTTTCAGTTCTACAAGAGTTCCTTCTTTAGGTCTATAATATTTTCCTCTCTCAGCTAACTTCACTAAATTTAATGATTTAATTTTTGGTGACGAGGAATAGAGACAACCTACAACACTCTTGGATGCAAGATCTTCCTGCAACCTCTTCTCTCGTGTTTGTAGGCACTTCTCTGAGTCAATTGAAGGCATTTTTTTTGTTGGACTACCATGAATTTTACCTTTACCCATACCAATACCTTCCACCTTGCCACCTTCAATTTTGATTTACCATTTCCATCTTATTTAATATGTATTTTTTTTCCTCTTCAAATTCTCTAATATTTAGTGTTTCCTTGGTACATTCCAAATATATATCTTTCAACTTATTAGATTGCATATTAGAGGTTTTTCTCAATCTCGTCACCTTTTTGTTATATTCTGCAACATATGATTCATACTTCTTGTTAG